>CM029015.1:173226595-173439095 GCA_016801055.1 Panax notoginseng
TAAAGTATGAAATCATGATGGAGGCGCACAACACACCGTTTGCAATCCATCCTGGAAGTACCAAAATGTATCATGATCTTCGTCATACATTTTGGTGGAGCAATATGAAGAGAGAGATAACATTGTTTATCTCAAGGTGTTTAACTTGTCAACGAGTCAAAGCGGAGCATCAAGTACCAAAAGGTCCATTATAACCACTTGAAATTCCAGAATGGAAGTGGGAGCACATTACCATGGATTTCATTACCGGTCTTCCTAAGGTTTCTCAAGGTATAGATGCGATTTGGGTCATTGTTGATAGATTGACCAAGTCTGCTCATTTCTTACCGATACGAGAAACTTATACACTTGAACGTCTTGCTCGTATGTACATAAACGAGATTGTAAGACTGCATGGTATGCCAGTATCCATAGTTTCTGATAGAGACCCAAGATTCACTTCACAATTTTGGGTTAGTTTACAAAAAGCTATGGGCACGGATTTACGATATAGTTCGGCATATCATCCTCAGACGGACGGACAATCAGAGAGGACTATTCAAACTCTAGAAGATTTATTAAGACTCTGTGTCTTTGACTTCAAGGGAAGTTGGGACAAGTTCTTACCATTGGTGGAGTTTTCTACAACAACAGTTATAAAGCAAGTATTGGCATGGCTCCATTCGAAGCATTGTATGGAAGAAAATGTCGTTCTCCAGTATGCTGGGATGAGGTGGGTGAAGCAACGTTGTTGGGACCGGAGTTGGGACGTATGACTACAGAAAAGATTTAAACGATCCGACAACGTATAAAAACCTCACAAGATCGACAAAAGAGTTATGCTGATCTTCATCGAAAGGACGTGGAATTTGATGTAGGAGATCATGTGTTCTTACGTGTTGCTCCATGGAAAGGAGTTACGAGATTTAAAAAGAGAGGAAAGCTCAATCCTCGATTCATCGGTCCATTTTTAATCCTCGATCGAGTAGGAACTGTGGCTTATAGACTCGCTTTACCGCCAAGTATGTCTCGTGTTCATAACGTTTTTCACATATCCATGTTATGCAAATATGTGGAAGACCCGAACCACATTATTGAGTTAGAACCGGACGAAATAGCGGAGGATTTAACGTATGAAGAAGTTCATGTTCAAATCTTGGATAAGAAGGAACATATTCTACGCTCCAAGGTTATACCTCAAGTCAAAGTTTTGTGGAGAAACCACGATATTGAGGAAATGACTTGGGAGTTAGAATCTGAAATGAAATCAAGGTATCCTTACCTCTTCGACATACCAGGTACGTACCCTAATTTTGAGGGCAAAATTTCATAAGAAGGGGAGGTTGTAAGACCCCAACTTTTATAAATAAAGATGAATTTTCTATAAATATCATTTTCGAATATTATGGAGTTAACTTGATATAATGTTATAGTTGTGGGTAATATTTATAAATTTTACAAAGTACGCAAGTTGTTATATAATATTCGATTGGTCGGGGAATATTCGTTTTAACATGGAATATTCGTACAACGGCACAATCATTGGTAGACCCCACAACGGAATTATTGTCGGATTGAGAAAACGACAAAAATATTTTATTAAAAATAACGGCGGAAGTTTTACCATTGATACTGTTGAACTACTCGGTAGTAAAAGTACAGTAATACGTGTGGTTGCATAGTAGCACACGGTATTGATTATTAATGCTTATGTGGGAAGTCACTCAGTTTGATTCAATTATTGTCAGTTAATAATATGAATTATTTAGCGATAATGACGTTTTGTTTTATTTGTATTATTAACGTAATAAAACAGAAACATCTTTTTATATAAAACAGAATACTTTATTAAAGTTATTCTATAAATAGAATATATTATATTTTATTTAAAAGATTTTTCTTTAAATATGGACCGTCAGATTAAAGTAATCAATCTGGACCGTTCATAGATTAGTTACTATGCATTCTATTTTTCTATAAATAGCAGCTCATTCCTTAATTATTTCTTACGAATTCACTGAACTCTAGAGAGAGAAACTATAGAGAGAGAGAAGAAGAGTATTCTGCTACTTAACTACTTCCTTATTTCAGCTCTTCTATAAAACGGTAAGGGGTGTTATTCTTTCTTATTCATGAAGAGAACTGTTGTTATTCCATTTCTTATTATTCTGTTGGAATAACCTGTATACGCGGTCTACCCTATACTTGGTGACATTATTCTATTATTCTGTTGAAACATCCTGTTTGTGTGTTTTACACCGGACCTGGTTCCGTTTTTATTATTATTCTGTTGGAACATCCTGTCTGTGTGTTTTACACCGGACCTGGTTCCGTCTTTATTAGTATTCTGTTAGAACATCCTGTTTGTGTGTTTTACACCGGACCTGGTTCCGTCATTATTATTCTGTTGGAATATCCTGTCTGTACGTTTTACGCCGGACCTGGTTCCATTATTTATTACTCTATTGGAATAACCTGTCTGTGCGGTCTATCGCATCAATGATGATTTCTTTTGTTATTTTAATCTTTATTATACTCAGTTGGTTAAGTTTTGACTTCTATACTCCATGAAATTTGTGGAATATCCTTGATAATTGCGTTTCATCCAGTATCTTTTCATGAAAATATTCTTCTAAGCATTCTTGAATTTTACTCCACAAAGCAGTATCATGTTGACAATTTGGACGTTGTTAATTATTGGATAAATTAATTCTTGAACTTGTTTTATTGAATTCTTATATCATTGTCATCATCCTCATGTTTATAAAATGTTGAAAGTCATCTGTGGCCTGTAGTGCATAGATGGACTTGGTATGATTATGACCAGGGATTATTCGGTATAATCATGACCGTAATGTTACAAATGATGTGGTAAAAGTCTTCATTGGCCCGTAGTGCGTTGATGGACAGTTGTTGGCATGATCATGACCATTAATGAATACACGAATATCCTTGGCCGTAGTGCAGGGGTGATTCGATGATGTGGATTATTTTATTAAGCTGAGTCCCAGCGATCACAGTATTGAAAAACCCTTTCAAATCATAAAAGATAGTAGAGTTTATTTTCTACTTGACTCTTTTAATGGATTGCTTGTTCCGCTGCAGTTAAACTTGATATCTATTATATTTTATCAGTTTAACATTGTTGAAGGCTAATGATAATTTATTTTGCATTATCTTAGTCATAATATTTCTTACTGGGCTAGTTGAGCTCACCCTTTCTTTCACTGTTCTCTTCAGGAAATGAGAACGTAGCTGGGGCAAGTCGGGGAACGGAGTGATGGTCCGAATAATAGTATTAGTTAGTAGTCCTCACTATTCTATGTAATGGTGTGTTAATAAATGTAATGAGGACTCCTTTTGAGTATGAATACTCTCTAGAAGATAATATTTGTATTCAAACTCACAATTTATGTTTTGTCGTATTGTACACGACAGTTATATTAGTAAGTTGTATTTGTATTCTGTACTATGTATCTGACGACCCAAGATGGGTGATGTATACCTATTTTTGGGGGCGTCACAATTGTCTTAATAATATCGAACTAATACATAAACTACCACAAATCTCATTTGGTTAGCTTTCCTTTTCCTTTGTTTCTGCATGAGCCTTCTGGTTCTTCACACTTAGCTGAAAACATTTAAATTAAACAAGGATGAGCATTTGAGTGCCCAATGTAGACACTCGAAATTTTCTGTACACCTGTCACTAACATTGCAGGAGAACAAATTCGTCTTTTAAGAGGGAACCCTGAAAGACGATCCATATCCATGTCGGATACTACCGGAAGTTCAGCATCAACCCCGGATCACAATCTGGGAGTAATAATCTCAGAGATAACCCCGAGGCATGTAGATACAATACCGGAACACACAACAGAGAAGACCGATTAATCTCGGAGATAACCCCGAGGTATCTAGTCTCAGTCCTAACCATGGGAATAGCCACCAACCTTGGTGATAACCCCAAGGAAGGCAATTTCGGCGATAACCCCGAAAATGCTTGTTACAAATGCAACCAGCTTCAATCTCGACGCTCAAAATGAGATCTACTGTACCAGCCCGACGATAACATCGGGAAGACAGACACACCTCAAAGATGACAATGAGGACCTTCAACAAATTACAGCAGTGCAATCTCAGCGAAGCTGAGCAACGTCTACTTTATCAGCCCAATCCGACGATAACACCGGTGAGGGGCAACATCGTCATCTGACCCACACGATGTCACGCCACGTCGTCTCTACATAGCTACACAACAATGTCCCACAAGACTAATCAATCCCGAGTGACTATTGTGCGGGGTAACGGATGAAAGTTGAAGCTTGAAGACCGGAGGGCACCGTCCCATCTTCAATGACTTCGCACAAACTCTAATCCCATGCCATCGTACAACTCTCAGCAACGGCGGTCCGAAATAGGTCCTATATACCTCAAAAGGATGCCCGGATTGCACTTCTGAAAGTTCGAGTGGACATTACAGTGCCTGAGTGCATGTACTTCGAGACGACCCGAGCTGAAAAACCCGAGCCCTACACCTGCGGCTCAGCCGCAGGTACACCTGCGGCTCCACCCTCTATAAATAGAGGGCTTGGGGTGGCCATTTTGTAAGAGAAAACGGCGAGGAAGCCCTGCCCAATTTGCTCTGCACTCATCCCAGGCAGTGTACTTTCCCCTTTTAAACACCTGTGAGCTCATATATAGCCCTTTTGTACCTACAAAAGTCTGTGTTTACTCACTCTAAAGATATATAAGTCTTCTTTGACAGCCCACTGTAAGCCTTCTCACACACTTCAGAGTCTTTCTCTTCATTTTTGCACACACCCTTCTACACGTTGAGAGTTGTGTTGCTTGCTTTTGCCCCGACTTCGGTCCGTGGTTTCATTTCAGTCTATATATATATATATTGACTAACTTTATCGAGTTATGCCTCGATTGAGCCTAGACTTCGGTCTAAAGCGTTTATTTGCTTTCCTATATATATATATATATATATATATATATATATATATATATATATATATATATATATTTATATATATGAACTGCGTGTCGAACTCTGTTCGATGAGCCTAGACTTCGGTCTGGAGTGTTTACCTACTTTAATATATATATATATATATATATATATATATATATATATATATATATATATATATATATCTGTGGTCGAACTCTGTTCGATGAGCCTGGATTTTACATCCGGTGCGTTTATGTGCTTTAATATATATATATACTTATATATATTAACTGTGGTCGAACTCTATTCGATGAGCCTGGATTTTATATCCGGTGCGTTTACATGCTTATATATATATATATATATATTTCGTCCCACCTGGAGTTTACTTCGTGGTGGTTGACCGTTCTTATAGCTTTCTGTACATTTCGTCCCACCTGGAGTTTACTTCGTGGTGGTTGATCGTTTTTACAGCTTTCTGTAAATTTCGTCCCACCTGGAGTTTCCTCCGTGGCGGTTGATAGCTTTTACAGCTTTATTTAAATTTTTGATCCCCCATGGAGGTACTTCGTGGTTGGTGATCATGTATATATATATATATATATATATATATATATATATATTTACAGCTTTTATATATATATATACCTGCTTACTGCGTTTATATCAATTGCGGCATCATGTGAGCCTAGGAATCATGTGGTCACAGATTCATCCCATTGGATCTAGATTCGGTTCCCGTGATGGACATTTTCAGCTGTAAGCAGCTTGTAAATTATTCTGTGATGTTTAGATTTCCTCAGATGGTTTACATACCCACGAGGGATTCAGCACCTTTTTGTACATTATTTTCGTACAGATGACTCGCATCTGTCAAATAAAATCAATCCAGCCGAACACGGAATAAAATGGGAGTGTAAAAGGTCTCAATTACTATTGGGCATCAGGGTTTGAAAAACCTCTTTTATAAAAGATCACTGCCATATCCTGCTAAAATTGAATTTTTACATAAATTCAAACCCTATGTATATAGGTGCGAACGAGGCCTCGCACTACTTCTAAATAACAGCACATTGACACACACACACACACACACACATTCAGATAACAGTTTCTTGAAAAGTGGCGGTCACCGTGGTAACACGGATGTCGGGGGGTGCCTAACACCTTCCCTCCACATAACCAAGTCCCCAAACCCCTAATGAATCTCGGTTTCACCGACCCGTTTAGCAATGTCACATCACTGGGTCAATGTGCAAATATTTTCTTGGTTGTATTGGTACAACCATTTAAAAAACCAACTGGCGACTCTTAACAGTCCATCGTCGACATTATACATGTCGAACATTTTCACTTGTTTTTTCAAACAAATCTCACCTAAAATGAAAACACCAAAGGACAAGTAACGGAAAGGGACAATTAAAAAATCCCGACATCGACAGGTGGCGACTCTGCTGGGGATTCTAGTAAGAAGACTTAAGCCGCTATTACAATTTTTTCAAAATTATTATCTGCTTGTGTGTGGATGTTGCATTTACATTTTGTGATGAATGTGTACGAATGCATTTCCTTACTTAGTGCTTCGCACTATAAACTGCCTGCGATATTAGTGCTTCGCACTATAAACTGCCTGTGATATTAGTGCTTCGCACCATCTGCTTGTGATATTTGTGTTTCACACATGTCATCATGTCATACGGTGAGATGCGATGTATGTTAATGTATGTTGTGTGGTCCCTCCACCAGGAGGCTATCCCGTCGGTGTTTGATTACTGGACTCGTGAGAAGACTAATTCTCCGAGGCTCAGGAAAGGCACCACCCAAATTCGCTCCAGTTGAAAGACCGGAATAACTTCCCGTCAAGTAGATTGCGATGATTTGGGAACCTTCATGCCAAAAAGCCGCGAGAGTAACCTAAGATAGGTCCGCCTCTGATAAACCCAAAATGGAGGAAAGTCTCTTCATACTCTAATTATCTTCCATATCTATCTCCATGTAATGAGAAATATGAAGAAATGTGTACACATGCTATAAACAGCTGACATCCGTTTTGCAGGATAAAATTCCTAAACTGGACACATCGCATAGCATGTTATTATCCACCCTAAAGACTAAACTATGCAAGTCTTTTGCAGGGAATCAATCGGACCTACCACCCGTTCAAAGTTCAAAAAGGCAACAACCCTACAGTCAATCATGTCGTCATCCGACCAGACTGAACTTAATCCAGTTTCTCGCAAAGAATTCGACGAATTAAGTAAACAGATTACAGATTTGGCTGTTCTACTAAAAGAATTAAACCAGTCTACGCAGGGTCAGAAAATACCCGTACATGCTGAATCCTCCACACAAGGAGGAACCCAGGTCGTTACAATACTTGAACTGCAGTTGGATTCGACCAACAAAACTCATGATGCTGCCCATCCCACTAGAGACCTAGACACTAGTGACATCAAAAAGAAAGTCCTCCAAATGGAAGAGACTCTTCGCACTATCAAAGGAATTGGAACACACGGGAGTGTTTCATATATTGATTTGTGTATTTTCCCTGGTATTCATTATCCAAAAAAGTTTAAGACTCCTGACTTAAAAAATATGATGGGTTAGGAGATCCTTACACACATCTAAAGGTGTTTATTGGAGAACTTGGATCTTATGCAGGGGATGAAAAACTTAGAATGCAACTGTTCCAAAAAAGTTTAACTGGAGAAGCCCGTTCGTGGTACACAAGATTAGACATTTCAAAGATCCATAGTTGGGAAGAGCTAGCACACGCTTTCCTCACCCAATACAACTTTCAATCTCAAATAACTCCTGATCGGTATCAAATTACCAAGATCAAGAAACAGTCTAATGAGTCTTTCAAAGAGTAAGCTCAGAGGTGGAGACGTCTGGCTGCCCAAGTTAGTCCTTCCATGACAGAATCAGAGATGGTCATGACTTTCATAGACATACAAGAAGCACCTTTCTATGAAAGAGTTTTAGCAGGCATCGGTAAACCATTTTTTGAAATGGTCAAACATGGGGAGATGGCTGAAATGGAATTGAAATCCGGAAAGATTCAAGACCTAGCTGCACTCAAAGCGGTCGCTGATCACATCCAATCTGAAAATTATGGGAACAACCCCCGGAGGGTCCATAAAAAGAAAGAAGAGGATGTTTCCCTGATACTACAGGGTCAAAAAGGCAATCAGAACATGCCTATCCAGAGGAGAAATTACACTCCTTTTCAAGCACAGTCTTCAAACCCTCCAGTACCAAAAGGTGGAGAAGTCAAACGATATCGAGTATTCACACCCTTAGGGGACACCCTCGAGAACATTCTCAATCTTCTAACAACACAGAAGAAAATCACGCATCTTCTTCCACCAGCCAGCCCTAATGGTCGGGGTTTTAATGCTGCTCAGAAATGTGCTTATCATGCTGGGGCACCTGGACATGATACTCAGGATTATTGGGCCTTGAAACACAAAATCCAAGACCTGATAGACAACGGTGAAATCGTGGTCACCAAACCCGATCAGCCTCACGTTCAAGACAACCCTCTTCCTCAACAGAAGAAAGAAGAGGTCAACATGATCAATTGGAGCAGTGGACAGAGTTCCAATTTCAGCTGTGAATCCTCCCAAACCCCCAAAGATGGTGATGATAGATGGGATTATGCCAAGTTCCAATTCACAATGGAACGAAAGATGAAAGCTCTTTGTAAACAAATTGAGCAATTGGCAGAACTGGTGACTTATCAGCATCAAGTGACTCGTCAGCTAATCAGCCAGGAGCATGCCAGTCTCCTACCTATTGTCATGAATATTCCCTCTTCACTTTCAGAAAATGAAATTCTAGAAGACAAAGTAACGAAGAGAGCGAATGCTAAGGCCCGTCAGGATTTTGCCAACAAAAGGGAATTCACATATTTGGGCCAACCTATGGAGGAAATCCTTCATATGTTAATCAATGAAGGAAGGATTAGTTCCCTTCTACCTCCAATCAATCCCCGTTCAGGACGATACAACTCTGAGGGAATATGTCAATATCATTCTCAATTTCGCGGTCACAGCACAGAAGAATGATGGGCACTCCGCCACCTTATTCAAAATTTAATTGACAGTGGCATACTGCGTCAGGCAGATAACGACACTGTGTTACGGGTAAGTGAGGATTCGTGTCCTACTAAGTGGAAGAGTGTAGTAGCAGTCATATCCACTGAAAGTGATGGGGTTAACAAATCACTTGTCATGTCAGTAATTCAACTCAAGGGAGTCAACAATCCTTTGAAAGTGGCCGCTCCCGAGCCAATTAACTTTCTGTGCAGAGCACAATATCCTATTGTTAGCTTGCGCACAGTTCCTTGGAATTATGGAGAAGGTGAAGGATCCACCTCACATACAACTGTTGTAGTGTTGAAGGAAAATCCACTGTATCTTCCCCAACGGGTAATAAAGCCTGTCATCAAGTCTAAAGGGAAAGTACCCATTGAGAAGATTGAAAATTTCCTCCGCACTATGGGTCATAACGAGGCCAAGGTGGTTTTAAGCTTGAAAGAAGCTCCACAACAGATACCAATCTTGGACTTGGTCTTGACTTCCGAGAATCACCGGAAGGTATTATTAAAGGTTTTAGAAGAAGCCTATTTACCGACATCAGTTGATACGAAAAAGTTTCAACATCTAGTTGATCACATTTTTAACAACAATGTGATATCCTTCACTGATGATGACATACCGCCCGAAGGGACCGGTCATTGCAAACCGTTGCACATTGCGGTCATGTCCTCCGGATATATGGTGGCAGGAGTTTTAATAGATGGAGGTTCCTCTCTGAATATCTGCCCATATGCTACCTTGGTGAAGATGAATATCAATCCCAATCGAATTCGGAGTAGCCATACCATCATCAAAGCTTTTGATGGAGCCCGCCGTAACTCGGTCGGAGTAGTTAAGCTACCAATTGAGATTGGTCCTCATACATTCTGCGTATATTTCCATGTGCTCAAGATAGATTCGGGATACAACCTACTCTTTGGACGACCATGGATTCACATGGCAGGGGCAGTCCCCTCCACTCTTCACCAACAGTTGAAATACATCATCAACAATAGCCTGGCCATAGTCAACGCTGAACCAGAGTTTCCTCAGCCCGGGGACATGCCGCTCATCAATGCCAATAAGGATGTTGAGCCAATTAGTTTTCATGCTTTGGAAATAAGCAATACCCAATACCATGCTATTGGAACGCCATTGCCCGCCAAAATTTCTGCCGAGGTAATGTCGGCCACGCAAGAAATGATGTCGTTGGGTTATAAACTGGGACAAGGGTTGGGTAAAGATTGCCAGGGTGCCAAATACCCAATTCGCTTAACCCAGCAAATTGGGACAGCTGGACTAGGCTATTCTGCCAGCTCTACTCACAGGAATCCTCATAAGCATCAACAGATTCCTGCAGCTTCAAACGTGCAGAGTTTAGCTTCGCCTTCAAGATACAAGTCCGCACAACCTCCTGTAAAGGTGCCAACCAATATAATGGTAATGTTATTTCCCAAGCCGGTACCGGTGAAGGAGAAAGAAATCTTTGTTCCAGATCCCGCAGTGGAGGAAGAGGAACGAAGAATCAAGCAAGACGTCATCAGGATGATGTCCGGTATACGCATCATCGTTCATGATGAACATACCAACAGATATACCCCAGACGATGATTGCCCAGACGTAATGGCTATCATTCGGGATAGAGAAGATGATGATAATCCCTCTATCACTGCGGTTCACCCGGAATTTGCTCTTGCCAATTGGAACAACATTCCTTGCATTGGTCGCCAAGGGTAAAGCGGGCAAAAACTTTTTCTGCCCTGTAGATATAATAACTGCTTACTTTTCTGTACAATATTAGCAGTTTATTTTGCCAGTATATGCTAACACTGTGTATGATCAACACATTTCATATATACTAAGTGAAAGCATATTTTGTTTCAGGACTCTGAATTTAGATGTGCATGTGCTTGCTGATACGGTGCCTCTTCTCCACAAGGATTGTACCTTTGATGTAGAGAAGAATTCAGTCTTGGTGGATATACCGTATGCCATTGAGGTGCCTCCATAAATTCAAGAATGGTTCAAAGACAAACCCAAACCTAACCTTGATCAAACCACTCCTTTCAATCTCGGAACCTTAGAAAACCCTAAGTTAATCCAGATTGGTTCATACCTTACCCCAAACCAACGAAATGACATGGTTACGCTACTAACCTAGTTCCAGGATGTGTTTTCATGGTCTCATGAGGATATGGTGGGTTTGTCCACTGACATTGTCCTTCATCGCATTCCCATTAAAGAGGGATTCAAGCCAGTCAAACAAAAGCTCAGACGATTGAAACCTGAATGGAGTTTAAAGGTGAAAGAAGAAATTGTGAAACAATTTCAAGCCGGCATCATAATGGTGTTTACATATCCTGAGTGGATATCCAACATCTTCCCCGTACCTAAACCTGGAGGAAAGATGCGAGTTTACGTGGACTACCGGGACTTGAACAAAGCTTGCTTAAAGGATAGCTTTTCCGTGCCATTTATCCATATTCTCGTTGACAATAATGCGCAATACGACATGTACTCCTTTGCAGATTGCTTTGCGGGGTATCATTAGATCATGGTTGCCGAGGAAGATCGTGAAAAAACTGCTTTCATCACTCCTTGGGAAACTTTTTTCTATAGACGGTTGTCATTCGGCCTCATCAATGCTGGAGCTACCTATCAACGAGCTATGATGGCTCTTTTCCACGACTTAATGCATAAAGAGATTGAGATCTACGTGGATGACATTATTGTCAAGTCCCGGAAGGAGGATGACCATATAGACCATCTCAGGAAATTGTTCAACAGGTTGCGTAAGTACAACTTGAAGTTGAATCCAGCTAAGTGCACCTTTGGAGTTAAATCAGGCAAGTTGCTAGGATTTCTAGTCAGCCACAAAGGGATAGAGCTAGATCCTGCCAAAATCCAAGCCATCACTAAAATGCCCATTCCTCAGACAAAAAAGGAAATACGGGGATTTTTGGGAAAAATCAACTTCATTAGCAGATTTATCTCCCAACTCACAGCAACCTGTGAGCCAATCTTCAAGCTGTTAAGGAAGAACTCCTCCATGAAATGGAATGAGGAGTGCCAGAATGCCTTCCTTACAATCAAGAAACAGCTAATCAAAGCTCCCACCTTGGTACCACCCAGGGATGATGTTCCCCTATTTATGTATCTGTCCGTAAGTGACAATGCCATGGGCTGCCTGCTGGGACAGAAGGACGATAGAGGCCTAGAACGAGCTATCTATTACCTCAGCAAAAGATTCAGCAGCAGTGAACACAAGTACACTCTGATCGAAAAGACGTGTTGTGCTTTAGCATGGGCTACCATGAGGTTACAACATTACCTCCATGGGCACACAACTAATCTCATATCCCGCGTGGATCCTCTCAAGTATGTGTTCAGTAAACCCATACTAAATTGTCGGCTGTCCAGATGGCAGTTAATCCTACAACAATTTAACATCGTATATGTGACTCAAAAGTCCATCAAAGGTCAAGGAATTACGGATCAACTGGCCACCGCACCATCAGGGGATTTCAAACCCTTGGAGACATATTTTCCCGATGAAGGAGTAATGACAATTCAGCAACACCATCAGTATGATACACGCTAAAAGTGGAAGATGTATTTCGATGGAGCTGTTAATATGGAAGGTTCTGGAGCTGGAGCAGTTCTAGTATCTGATACGGGGGAGCAGTATCCCGTTACCATTAAATTACAGTTTGTCAGCACCAACAATACTGCTGAGTATGAAGGCTGTCTTATGGGGCTAAAACTTGCCCATTCAATGGGCATCAGGCGGTTAACTGTCCTTGGAGATTCAGAGTTGGTAATCAAACAATCCACCGAAATTTATCAAACCAAGGAACTACATTTGCTGCTTTACCATCGACAGGTTTTAAAGATGGCTTTGGGATTCGAAGAAATATCCTTTCTACACATTCCTCGTAATAGGAATGATTTTGCAGACGCATTAGCAACTTTGGCCTCCTTGATTCGAATATCAGACAAGGGACACTTGCCAAGCGTCACAATTTCCCTGCACAAGGCCCCAGCCTACGGGAATTACGTTGGAGAAGTATCGGATGAGCTACCTCCCATCCAACATCCTTGGTATCAATATATCAAGGAATATCTGCGAGATGGATCTATACCCGCTGAGGCGAGCCCGACTGAACAAAGGCGGATCCACCGACTGGCTATGAAATTCTAACTGAGTGGAGATGCGCTCTACAAAAGAGATGCAGGATTAGGTCTCCTCAGATGTTTAGACAAAGATCAAGCCCAAAGGCTTATGGATGAAATTCATGGCGGAGTCTGTGGCCCCCACATGAGTGGCCCCCTCCTTGTTAAGAAAGTCCTCAGGACGGGACATTATTGGCTATCTCTCAAAGCTGATTGCAATGACCATGTCAGGAGATGCTATCAGTGCCAGATTCATGGGAATGCTATACACGTCCCTCCACAGGAACTTCACAATATGAGTTCACCTTGGCCCTTCTCAATGTGGGGAATGGACGTTATCGGGCCCATTGAGCCTAAAGCCAGTAATGGTCATCGATTTATCTTCACCATGATCGACTACTTCACCAAGTGGGTAGAAGCAGCCTCCTTTCCCAGGGTTACTAAAGAAGTCATCATTGCTTTCATCAGAAACAATGTCATTTGTCGATATGGACAACTAGAGGTGATTGTGTCCGACAATGCCAAGAACCTCAATAACAAAATGATGGAGGAATTATGCAGTAAATTCCACATCAAACACCTCAACTCAGTCATCTATCGTCCGAAGATGAATGGTGCTATTGAAGCGGCTAACAAGAACATCAAAAAGATTATGCAAAAGATGTTCGCCAATCACAAAAATTGTCCTGACATATTGCCTCTGACTCTGTTAGCCTACAGAACCTCAATGCACACTTCCACTGGGGCCCCTACGCCTTAACCTATGGGATGGAAGCAGTGCTCCCCATAGAAGTTGAGATGGAATCCCTCAGAGTATTGATAGACGCTCAGTTGGATGAAGACCAATGGGTACAAGATAGGTATCACCAATTGTCTCTAATAGACGAAAGGCGAACCACGGATATCTTCTATGGTCAGTTATATCAGCAAAGGATCGCCCGATCCTATAACAAAAAAGTCTGACTACGGCAATTCAGACAACATGACTTGGTTTTGAAGAAAATACTGGACAACCAAGATCAGTCTAAGGGAAAATTCTCTCCTAACTGGGAAGGCCCGTTTATTGTCAAGGAAGTATTGACAGGAGGCGCTCTCAGATTGTAAGAAATGGACGGCGATGAATTTTCGCAACTCATCAACTCAGACGCCGTGAAACGGTACTATGTCTGAAGTTACCATCAAGTAAACATCCTGGTGGTAGACCATCAGGTCACCAGTCATTCTGGTTCTTTAAACCTTTACCACAAATAACTTTTCTACACTTCGCCCCTCAGGGAAACGTACCTTTCAAGCCAGTAGCCTGGCTTTCTCCTTTGCGTTCCTACAACTTAGGTCATCCCACCGTGGATTGTACCTCTTGCGTATACAGTTTGGCTACCCATACATGGGATAAATCTTTTCACCTGCAGTTTATCCTCAACCTAGGATTAAACTCTCTCCTCCCCGCACTCTGACCTGCACATGGGATTATGCTTTTCATCTTGCCCTGAGGGGCGAACTACGTCGACCTGATCTCCTCTTCAATAGAAGTATGTAGGCAACCATTTCATATGGCCCGGTCGAAATAAAATAAAAACAACAAAAACATTCCTACACCATTCCTGCCACATACAACGTTGAACCTCTTACAACAGGTTCGAACTACGCAGACCTGATCTCCTCTTCAATAGGAGTACGTAGGCAGCCATTCATGGTGCGGTCTCACCCCCTACCAAAACACAAACCCTTGTCAGTTGGTACTGGGATCATCCTTCAATCCACTACATTTCATTTGGCTTCAGACCAAAGGGATGGAATTACCTGAACTCCTCCCAAATAGGAGATTCGACGACCATCTGAGCGGCGGTTGTACCTCGAAGAGCAACACCAATCCATAAGAGATGGAATCAACTAGGCTTCTCCTGAATAGAAGTGCTGGCGACCATCTGTGGTGCGGTCAATCTCAGAGAGGAAAGCCACACTCCTCTCCTTATTTCCATACAGAAGCCAGTCCCAAGACACCGAGAGATGGTATGGATACATACAGATCGATGATCCATTCTGAACTATCCAGAGACAACTCAATGTCCATCCACCGAGAAGGAATTCAGAATACATCACGATCACAAGCCCTGAAGCAGCAGGCAAAATATCAAGCAAACATTAAGGACAAAAATATATTTCCCTGTCATATATATAATGCTGTTTGATATACATAACGTAAACTGTACATGACAAAATGGCTAAGCTAGTATGTGCAGGAAAATACAAGATCACCTACGAGTCAGGGTATATGCGAGCTAACAAGCCCAACATGGCGTCCCTCTCAAAAGATGGAGGTAAAGCTGTGGTCTCCTGTATGAGAATATCCATACGACCCAACAGATCTGTAGCCATCTGCATGGTGACCATATGATCATCAATATATGCGCTCATATCTGCGATCATGCCAATGGTAAGGGACCTCACTGCAGTACTATCTGTGACGGCTACATCCCGGGCAGATATGGTGATATCCCGCTCAACTATCACTGCATCTCTGGCTGATATAACCTCATCCCGCTCAATAACGGCGGCATCTCTACGAGCCAAGGCCTCGTCTCTCTCCAATTGAGCGGCCTCCCTCCCATAAATAGTAGTCGGCATCATAGATCGAATCTGATCTCTCTCAAAGGTAATCAGATGAAGACTCTGCTCTAAGTACTGTGCCGAGTGCTGAATCACAACAGTACTGGTACTAGGAGAATCCTGAAGAAATGCTGGCAACCTAGCAGTGGGCTCTTCCTCGATGTAGATATCAATGTCCTCCATGGGCTCTACATCATCTAACTCGCTCTCTGGTACTGCCAATACTGCTGCAACCGATAAAATCTCTATCTCCATCCACGCGGAATACTCTACGGAATAACCAGGATGACTGACAGAAAAAGCCATTATCTCACGCCGATCCCAGCAGGTGTATACCCGAGATCTGTCATCTGCTGAGAGATACCGAGAAGCTGAACGCTGACCTATTGCCCCCTCAAAAGGATGAAAATCCTGAAACTGGTCGAACTGCGACATCACGGCCAATGAGTGATAAGTGGTCACTCCCCTCAAACCAGCCAGAGGGAGATAGTCCATGCCCGGAGCATGAGTAATGAAGCTGTATAGTGAGCTAAGCCCCGAACACAGCAATATGCTGAATGGATCTCTGATATTTGCCAAGAATGTGGATCAGGACAGAGCATCTATACACTCTGATGGCTGAAAAGAGTATGACATAGCTACATCATGGGTGAAGCAGTACACATGCCGTCTAAAAGTGCCAATCGGTCTCAAGTGTGACATGAACCACACGTATAGCATGACTGAACTCCCAGTGAACACTCCTGTAGGATACGTGCAACAATATGATGCTGAATGCAGGGTCTCTATTACAATCATAGGTACAATGGTACGACCCTCCCTGAGAGCTCTCACGGCCATGATAATGCCTATATCTATCTCATCCATATACCGTGGCATATACACATATGATAGTATACATAACATCAATACGTCAACTCTGGCCAAGCGCCAATGAGCCTCCGGTGTGGTGAAATCCCTGAAATATCATGAATAACTATCCTCTGAGCCAAATCTGTCGTACAAAAAATGCTGGGATATCACGTGGCCAGATGTCAACTCATCCTGTACCACTCTGCGCCTCAATCATGTGAGAGTCATGAATCGTCTGCTCATGTCTCCCAAAGCCAGATGCACGCAAGGTCTGTCTAGAGGCAGCATCGTCAAACGTACATACTCCTCCAGAGTAGGAGTCAACTCATGGGTGCCGAATCAAAATACCTGCCTATCCAGTAGCCAATGCTCTATCATCCCGTCCACAAATCCTGCGAGAACCTGAAAAGTCAAAAATGTCATAGTATGCTGCAATAAATGATCTACAGTCACCCTGTCTGGTGGTGACATGCTATCATACCACGATCTCATACCCGATACCACCACTGGCGGTGAGGTATGATCTATGCGGCTAACTGTCGAAGAAGACATCTGTTCGGGCCGTGTCATAAGACCATCCAGGAGTCAATACCAAATATCTCCGGACATACATACATATGCATAACATGATACATGCATAACAGATAATAGATGGCAATATGATATAGGGAATAAAAAAAATAGTGCATACATTCCTAAGTATATCATCATCTAATACATCATCTTTGTACATCTACAAATACAAGGAAATGGGGCACAACCACCCAATATCTAACAAAGGCCTATCAAAAGATATAGCGAGAATGGGGCACAGCCACCCAATATCTAATAGAGGCCTATCAAAAGATATAACGAGAATACACATCAGAAGAAGACAATGGTGTCGATGTCCACATCATTAATCCTGTCCACCTGATGTAACTCCTCCTGAGTCACTGGATCTCTATCAACAGGGATGTCAGGCCTATATAAAGGAGGATCTGCGTCGGCAAAACCGAATGGGTCACCTGAGGGGCCAGCGCCTGAGCTGGAAGGATCAAATGAAGCCGCCTCTGTCGGGTCTCTGCCCAAATGCCGGATAAATATATGTGCCTGGTCCAACTGCTGGGTTAAACTATCAATCTGGGTCATATGAGTCGGATCTCAGACACAAGCTATCCAATCCATCATCATCAAAGATCCTAGAATCATATCCCCCATAAACTATGTGGCGCGGGACTGAGCTCCAATAGTGCGAGGGGACCACCACCGATGGAAAGTCTCCTGAGTACATGGACCCTCTGACAATGCAAAACTGTCAACCCCCAACAATGGGATATCAATGACGGGTGACTACGATACAGGCCAATAACGCCTGGCAGGAGGCAAGATCGATATACGAATCTCCCCTGTGCTACTCCTAATAGCACGCTCTCCTAAATAGAGCTCCCAGCCTCCATCTGTGAAGAAAGGAATTCTCCTGGTGGAAATCACATACTCGACTCCAGTCAGGTATCCATCCTCAAAACCCACGGTCAGGTGTGCCCCGGAATAGGGAAGCCATGTGATGGTGCCGGCCGTCAGCAACTCCAGCTGCATACGGCAATGAGTGAATCCCTCAGCTACAGGGACCTCTGGCAGAATCGAATGATGCCATCGTCGACCTCGTGGATAGGTGTCCAAACCTAACACACTCACGGGATGCAAGCATGGAAGCCTCTCATAGGCCCAAAACTGTCAACACAAAGGCAAACATCTGCTATCAGTTAACACTCTTAACCTATACATGGTAAATGACAAGAGAAATACTCACCAGCAGAAATGGGTAAAATCCTAGCCAAGCCTCGGTCAAACCCTGTGAGCGCATACGTATGCCCCGGAGGAAATAGGCAAAGTTGTAGGAGCCCCAATCATACTCTCCAATACGGTCCACATCACGTGTAGCGCTGATCAAAGCGAAAGATACCGTGGAAGAGTTATCTGCTATGAAGCAGCCTCTAATGATCATCAGGAACAATCACCGCAGAACACGATCCCTGATTCTAACATCATCAGGCATAGGCTCACTCAATAGCCCGCTCATAGCATCTACGCTCAAAGGACATGAATGGATAGTCCTGCCTTTGAGCGTCGCCGCCGAAACTCCTAATAAGGATCTAACGGCAGTATGGGTAATATTTGCCATGTAAGGCACTGACTCCCCTCTAAACTCCATACCTGTGATAAATCGCCAATCCATAGGCGTCATCATCACCTCGCAATCTAGCAGATGGAGTGACTGAGTCTGATGAAACCATCGCTCAGACAATGCCCTGAGATAACCCTAGGGACAACGACGGGGAAGGATGGAGAAAAATGCTCCAAATCCCCACTCATACACTACCGCTCTATAGTCAGGATGAAACTCCTGATACATGGAGTGAATGCTGAACCAGTTCCCTCGAGGATGTGTAAAACCAGGAACCAGCATGAAATGCAGATCAACATCAAAACCCTTTAATCCTCATCAATAGGAAAGAAGGAAGATCAAAGTCTAACGCCATACATCGTTAGCATGCAAATACATTGATGGATGTCTACCCAAGTCACCCAGCAACTCTGGGTTCATCACCTGAATGCTCGGAAGCTCCCAACGAGGGACAGGTGCAGCAGGAGCGGGATCCTCTATCGGAATATCCGCCTCCTCGACCTCAACTTCTGGAACATTTACCTGGACATGACGTATCACGGCCTCCACCAACCGACGAGGCTGTCTGATAGAACGGGGATGAGGTACTTCAGAAGCCCTCCACCGTACACCAGAAGTGGTCCTATAGGAACTGCTCGGCTGATCCAGATCCATAGTATCTGGACAACAAGTCTCCAAATCACCTCAGAAAGGGTGTGGTATTTCCTTACCTGGAGCTTTGCATTTTATGACTATATGCATGCATGCATTTACTTTAACATATAGTAGAGTTAAAATGCATGACTACCCAATGCCTACCTTTAGAAAATTTTTGCCATAGTCCTTTCTAAAAATAGGACTATCCACATGCATCCAGACATGTCTAGGTGGCCATTCAGTAGCATACCTGCCCCAAAGTCATATACATAATATATGCATTAAAAATTAAAATCATCATGCATCAGGCTAACCTCAATATCAGGAGTATTTTGCCTTGCTACCTTATGCTTATTAGACCTCAAATAAGATAAAAAATAGCAGAAAAGATGCCAATTTGACTGTCTCAAAAGTCAAATTTTTTTACATCATTATGTTCAGCATGGTTTAATACTAACATTTACTATGTTGAATATTTTTTATCTAGTCATTTGTGCATACATAATCACTACTATGTGTTTAGATGCATCTCATGCGATAATTCAAAATCCAACGGACAGAAATGAGAGAAAATACAGGCATATGTTACCAGGATAGTGTAGAACACTCATACGGTGATAGAATTTGCAGAAAGCAGCCCGAACTCAGCAGATCTGAAGATGGCTCACGTATTTTCCTTCGCGAAACAAGTTGAAAGTGACTTGTGAGACCAACCTGCTAGAATTTATCATCCACGGTTGGCTGTAGGCCCATCTGCGGCTGCAGCAGGTGCACCTGCGGCACTCCCATGTGGGTACCATCACTCCGGCTCGGTCCAGTTCGAGTTACAAAGGAGTTCTTACAAGCTTAAAAGGCCAAACCCTGGATAAAAACGCTACGCGATTGGGCAGAATAGCCTGAAGCCTTGGTTTTCCTGGATCCAACTGTGGCTTTCTTTTCATCCATTGGTATTCGACCGAACACAGAGTTTACTATACCGATGAGTCAAGTCTTTGCATACCACATTCGGCAATACCGTACAGAGGTCCGATGCCGCCAGCGTAAGGTTGTCACCTCAATTTTTTCACACAAGCTAATCCCCGACGGGGGTTACAACGTGGAATCCCCGAAGGGGATTACAACGTAAAATCCCCGACGGGGGTTACAACGTGGAATCCACGGCGGGGGTTACAATGCATGCTCATCCGTTGACACACAAATCAACGAAGGTCAAGAAGCCTTGACATTATTACAGCCGATAGCGATTCAAACCTATCAGAGCTCTGGAGCTATTCGAGGTTTTCACACCTGACCGCTCAGATCCCCGGCGGGGGTCACAACGCAATGTTCCGGTGATCTACACGATAGCGGAGGTAAAGTAGCCTTGACAGTATATCCTACAGGATTTTTCAGCCGTTGATTCATATGTTGGTGAAGTACACGTCAACGAAGGTCAGGCATACCTGACAGCATTTGCTGTTGGCAGTAAACCCAACAGAATCTTGGCATATTCTGGCGATACTAACCAGGAGAGGTCAATGTCATCAAAGAGGATAGATGATGTAATATGTTATACACATCCTCAAACAGATCAAGCTTTATCCCCAGAGATCTCTTACACAAAAAAGGTACATCTGCAGGATCAAGTCATTATCCATGAAGTTGATGATAACTCCAACATCAACATCCTACCAGATTCAGATAGCACATCAAATCTGGTCATCGTTGCCAATCCCCAGTTGAAGTAACAGGGAGCCAACAATCATCCCCAGCGTGTTGGGCTACAACCCCGTGCACATGCGTCATACATTTGCATCATGTTGCTATCCATAGTATCATATTTATCTTGTTGCATTTCAAGTGTCTAGGATTCTTTATCTTACCCATGCATCGCCATGCATGAGTATGATAAAGAGGGGCATCTGTAGACACTCGAAATTTTCTGTACACCTGTCACTAACATTGCAGGAGAGCAGATTCGTCTTTTAAGAGGGAACCCTGAAAGACGATCCATATCCATGCCGAATACTACCGGAAGTTCAGCATCAACCCCGGATCGCAATCTAGGAGTAATAATCTCGGAGATAACCCCGAGTCATGCAGATACTGTGACGCCCCCAAAATAGGTATACATCACCCATTCTGAGTCGCCAAATACATGGTACAGAAACAAATACAACTTCATTATAATAATTATCGTACAAAATACGACAACACAAATACTGTGAGTTTAAATACAAATATTATCTTCTAGACAATATCCACACTCAAATAAGTCCTCATTACAATTATTGAAACACTATTTTATAAAATAGTGAGGACTGCTAACACAACGGACTGGAAACATCACTCCACACCCCGACTAGTTCCCAGTATATTCTCGCCTCCTGAGAAAAATGGAACAAAAAGAAAAAGGGTGAGCTCAACTAGCCCAGTAAAGAATATTATGACTAAGATAATATACAATAAATTATCGTTAGTCTTCAACAGGGAAAAATCTGATAAAATATAATAGACAATAAGTTTTAGATCAACAACTGCAGCGGAAACAACAAACCATTAGAAGAGTCAAGTAGAGAAAGAATTCTACTATCTTCCAAGATTTAAAAGTCAATCATCAATATTTTATCCTTGTAACATCAATCAATATACATCTTGAATCAAATATTCATCTTTGCACTACAGGCCAAAGATATTCATTTGTAACACCAGTCGGTCATGTTCATCTCAACACCTGTTCATCTTTGCACTACGGGCCAAAGATATTCATCAGTTAATCATTCATCTTTGTACTACAGGCCAAAGATATTCAGTAATATCATCATTTAGGACTGAGGATGATGAAAAATTATCTTAAAGAAAATGAATCCAGTGAGATGGAAAGACAAATATTAGGGATTCGTATTATAGTTTATCCAAGTGCAATAATACTCCATAATAACCAATTATGAAGGAGAATTCAAAAATAAAGATCCATGGATACAATCAAAGATAGTAACCATAATAGACATCTTGGACAAGAAGAAATTTTTTTATTTTTTGGTGAATAGTGCCGTATTCGTGAATAGTGCCGTATACGTGAATAGTAACCCCGACACAAAAAGTTCCAAATTTGATAAAAAGTTCATATCAATATTTCAACATAATGATATTGAAGAAAATAATATTATTTAAGAAGAAAATAATATCACTTACCTCAAAAGAACAGTACTTCTGATCAGAATATCGTATATGAGGCTGAATGAAACTTGTGCTGAATATCAACTCTCAAAGTATTAAAATACTCACAAAATACGCTCAATAATATAGAGAGAGAAAGAGAGAAAACTTATGAATTCTGGTGTGATTTTTAATTTTAACTTAGCCCTCTATTTATAGGAAAATATTAGCACGCCGAAGCAGACTTGACTTGCAACCTGATGGCTTTACCTGCTACTATTCCCACCCATCACATTTGAATAAAAATTTTAGCACATTTCTCACCAACCAAAAGTGGGGCCCACCAATTCTAAAATTTTCTACCAAAATGATAAATTTTGAAACTTCAACAATTTCTGAACCAGTCATCTCTTAAAATTCATAACAAATCATACGTTCATTTTTAACGGTTCAAAATTTGTGGACATATACTCAACTTATATATGTATAACATATCCAAAAATCACAACGATCCAATGGTCGGATTAAACATTATAACCCCCGTAATATATCTCAAAAACCCTGATTGATTTTTAATACCTCCATTCCGACAAAAATATTGATAAAACACCTCAATATTAACTCCTTCATTTTTAACCACAAAATATATCCAACATTTATATTCACATAAAATAAATATTTCCTTATCATATGAATCAATAATTAATTATTCATAATTAATATTACAGAATCACATTTATGACAACCAGGTCGTTCCTAGGAAAGAGGAGTCGTTCCTAGGAAAGAGGAGGCTTTCCAATAAGAATTTCTCCTTACTGGCGCGCAATTAGATGACCAAACCTCTCATTAGACAGAACTTTCTAGACATTGCCAATAATGTTATCTAATAATATTATTCAAATAATATGAATTATTGATCTGATAATGGGAAATACTGTGCAGTGACAATTATTGAAACAACAATAATATAAAATATCAATACAACAATTATTGAATCAATAAAATAAAATATTTAACAGTAACTACTGTAACAATTATTGAGTAGTGTCATCCTTCGTAAGAATCAATAATTCAAAAATACTGTGCAATCCGTGTGCTACTGTGCAACCACGCGTATTACTGTATTTTAACCACCGGGTATTCTAACAGTGTTAACGGTAACTACGCCGTTATTTATAAAAACTCAATTTTTGTCGTTATCTTCATCCAATCGTTTTCCGTTATGGGGCCCACAAATTGCTGCGCCGTCGTACGAATATTCCCCGACAGAAAGAATATTCCACGACCAAACGAATATTTCCCGACAAAATGAATATTTTATAACCACTTGTTTATTTTGCAAAATTTGCACATTTCACCCATAACCAAAGTATTATATCAAATTAACACCTTATTATTCACAATAATATTTAGAGAAAATTTGATTTTATTTATTAATAAGTTGGGGTCTTACAACCTCCCCTCCTTATGAAATTTCGTCCTCGAAATTGACGTACGTACCTGGTGTTTCGAAAAGGTGAGGATACCTCGCTTTCATTTCTGATTCCAACTCTCAGGTCATTTCTTCAATAGCATGGTTTCTTCACAAAACCTTAACTTGTGGTATAACCTTCGTGCGTAGAACATGTTCTTTCCTATCTAAGATCTTAACAGGTACCTCCTCGTACGTTAAATCTTCGGCTATCTCGTCTGGTTCTAACTCAATTATGTGGTTCGGGTCTTTTACATATTTACGAAGCACAGATACATGAAAAACATTATGAATACGAGACATGCTTGGAGGTAATGCGAGTCGATATGCCACATTTCCTATTCGGTCAAGAATTTCAAATGGACCAATAAATCGTGGATTGAGCTTTTCTCTCTTCCCAAATCTTGTAACTTCTTTCCATGGTGCAACACGTAACAATACATGATCCCCAATACTAAATTCTACATCATTTCGATGAAGATCCGCATGACTCTTTTGTCGATCATGTGCCGTTTGTATATGTTGTCGAATTATTTGGATCTTCTCTGTAGTTATGCGTACCAATTCTGGTCCCAACAACGTTGCTTCACCCACCTCGTCCCAGCATACTGGAGAACGACACTTTCGTCCATATAAGGCTTCAAATGGAGCCATACCTATACTTGCCTGATAACTGTTGTTGTAGGAGAATTCCACCAGTGGCAAGTACTTATCCCAACTTCCTTTAAAATCTAGAACACAGAGTCTTAATAGATCTTCAAGGGTTTGAATAGTCCTCTCTGATTGCCCGTCCGTTTGAGGATGGTATGCTGAACTGAATCGTAAATCCGTGCTCATAGCTTTCTGCAAGCAAACCCAAAATCGTGAAGTGAATCTTGGGTCACGATCCGAAACTATGGATACTGGCATGCCATGCAATCTCACAATCTCATTCACGTACATACTAGCAAGACGTTCAAGGGAATAAGTCTCACGTATAGGCAAGAAATGGGCAGACTTGGTTAATCTATCAACAATGACCCAAATCGCATCTATGCCTTGAGACACCTTGGGAAGACCCGTAACGAAATCCATAGTAATGTGTTCCCACTTCCATTTCGGAATCTCAAGTGGTTGCAATAGACCCTTTGGTACTTGATGCTCCACTTTTATACGTTGACAAGTTAAACACCTCGAGATAAACTCCGCGATCTCTCTTTTCATATTGCTCCACCAAAATGTATGTCAAAGATCGTGATAAATTTTGGTAGTCCCAGGATGGATTACAAATGGTGTGTTGTGTGCCTCCATCATTATTCTATGCTTCAAGTCAAAATCGTTAGGAACACAAAGTCTGGAGTTGACTCGAAGTATTCCTTTTTCATCGATTCTTGCTTCTATAATAGCACCTTCTTGCACTTTCTTCTTCATACGTATCAGCTCCATGTCCATAGCTTGAGCAGCTTTAACTTTATCGATTAAAGTCGGTTCTACTCGTATAATTGATATCATCATGTGGGTACTTGAAGCTTTCATCTTTATCTCCATCCTTTGCAAGTCATACAAAATGGGCCTTTGTGTTAACAACATTGCACTCGTACCCGCATATGATCTTCTACTTAATGCGTCAGCTACTACGTTTGCTTTTCCAGGATGATATTGGATGGTATGATCGTAATCTTTCAGCAGCTCGAGCCAACGTCGTTGCCGCATTTTGAGTTCCTTTTGGGTGAAGGAATATTTGAGGCTTTTATGATCTGTATAGATCTCCACTTTCTCCCCATACAGATAGTGTCTCCAGATCTTCAACGCGAAAACGACTGCTGCCAACTCCAAATCATGAGTAGGATAATTTCTCTCATATTCTTTGAGTTGTCGCGAGGCATAGGCTATGACTTTCCCATGTTGCATGAGAACACATCCTAACCCTTTGCCTGAAGCATCACTGTAGATAACAAATCCATCCGAACCAGATGGTATTGTCAGAACAAGTTCCAAAATGAGTCTCCTCTTGAGTTCTTGGAAACTCTTCTCGCATTCCTCACTCCATACGAATTTGGTATCTTTTCGAGTCAGCTGAGTTAACGGAGTAGCGATTCGAGAAAATTCTTTCACAAATCTCCGATAATAACCAGCTAAGCCCAGAAAGCTACGTACTTCGGTTACCGACTTTGGTTGCTCCCAACTTTGTATGGCTTCAATCTTCGCCGGGTCGACAGATACTCCATGTTTTGACACCACGTGCCCAAGGAATGCTACTTCCTCAAGCCAGAACTCGCATTTCTTCAGTTTCGTATATAGCTTGTTTTCACAAAGCCTTTGCAATATCAGCTTCAAATGGCGCTCTTGATCTTCACGGCTTTTGGAATAGATGAGGATGTCATCAATAAAGACAACAATGAACTGATCCAAATATTCTTTGAACACACGGTTCATCATATCCATGAAAGGAGCAAGAGCATTAGTCAATCCAAAAGACATGACTAAGAATTCATAATGCCCGTACCGAGTTTTGAAGGCAGTCTTTGGAATATCCTCAGTTTTAATCTTCAGCTGATGATATCCAGAACGAAGGTCGATCTTTGAAAAGAATTTTGCTCCTTGTAACTGGTCGAACAGGTCATCAATGCGAGGTAGCGAATACCTATTCTTGATGGTGACATGGTTCAATTCCCTATAGTCGATACAAAGTCGCATACTCCCGTCTTTCTTCTTTACGAATAAAATAGGAGCACCCCAAGGAGATGTACTAGGACGAATAAAACCGATGTCTAATAACACCTATAATTGGACTTTTAACTCCTGAAGTTCAATAGGAGCCATTCGATATGGGGTTTTAGAAATGGGCTTTGTACCGGGTTCAAGGTCAATAAAGAATTCAACTTCATTTTCTAGGGGTAGACCAGGAAGTTCTTCAAGAAATACGTCAGGAAATTCACTAACAACAGAAATATTATTCAAATCTGTCATGTTTTTGTTCAAGTCCATAACATGGGCTAAGAAAGCTTGACATCCGTTTTTTAATAAACGAATGGCTTTATGACTTGATATAACAGCGATTGATTTTAATGGTTTGGTTGCTTGAATTCGCATAATAGGTTGGTTAGGAATATGAAAACTAACAACCTTACGAAAATAATCAATTTTGGCATGATGAGTAGTTAACCAATCAATCCCTAAAATCACATCAAATGCAAGTATCTTTAAAGAAATAAGGTCAACAGGTAATGTGTTGGTGCCAACTTGGATTAAGCAAGATTTATAAACTGTAGATGTAACAAAGGTTTCACCCAACAAAGTTTTAACAGATAAGTCAAAGGTCAATTTCTCCAGAGTCAACTTCAAACGTTGAGCACAAGCAGGAGAGATAAAAGAATGGGTAGAACCGGTATCTAGTAAAGTATAAACTTCGTAAGAATTCAAGATTAGCTTACCCGTGATCACCTCGTTCGGGGTTCTCGCGTTTTGGCCAGTCACGACAAACGCCCTTCCAGGAACCGCTAATTTCGACTTATCCGGGACAACTTTTAGAGTCACCATCCCCGCTGAACTTGGTTTTGCTACAGAACACTCTCGAGCTATATGACCCTCCTTTCCATAGTTATAATATACCTTGGATTGTTGTGGGCAGTTTGGGCTGATATGTCCCTCTTTCCCACATTTGTAACATACGACCGGTGGTCGTTCTCCTCCCCTAGAAACAGTTGATGTTTGTGCTAACGTCTTCACGTTATCATTATTGTACCTTCTCTTCTTGAAATCTCCTCCCGACTCGCTCCTTCTATTATCACGGCCACGATTACCACTAGAGTGGTTACCGCTTTTGTCCGAATGTTTTCCTCCCTGCTGGTTTTCATTGCTTCGATGACTACCACCACCGGTATGTCCCTGGTTGTGGTCCCTCGATTGAACATACTCATTATCTCGCTCTAATAATTGAGCCCTATTTACAACATCTGAATATAAAGAAAATTTGTGAGAGATAAGATATTACCGAATCTCGGGTTTTAGACCTCTCAAAAACATCCTTATCATACGTTCCTCGTTCTCCACCAAATGAGGTGCAAACCTGGATAACTCTGCGAACTTCGCCTCGTACTAAGACACGGTCATGTTGTTTTGTTCTAGTCTGATAAATTCTACCTCCTTCATATGACGAATACTTTCAGGAAAGTACTTATCATTGAACAGCTTTTGAAACGTTTCCCAAGACATGCTGAGTGCGGCTGGCTGGGTACGCTTTACAGATTCCCACCAGTAATCTGCCTCACCATGGAACATAAATGTGGCGAATGGAACCTTCTGTTCCTCCGTGCATTCCAATACATCAAATATCTTAGTAATTTGTTTAACCCACGTTTCCGCCTTAATCAGATCCGGCTTTCCCCAGAATTCTGGTGGTTGTCCTTGAACTGCTTGGCTGTGACAAACCGCGCATTGCCATCATTTCCACCCGTATTTTATACACGAGTCTCCCTCGTCTAATTTTGCATGAACTGCAAGAAGCTCCTAAACATTCCATCATTCATCGTTTGCCCGGTAACGTTGTTTACAGGAGAAATATTGCCTTCTTGTTGCACGTTCTCCTGATTTGTGACTAAAGGTTGTTCCATAGTATCATATACTCCATTATTAACGTTCTCGACTGCCATTCTCAAATACTGCCATAAAACAAGGGTTAATTAAACAAATTAACATATCATATAATATCCCTATATTATGACCGACCAACAAATAAGCTTAGGTAGGACACACTAGCGAAGGATTTACTCGTCTCTCCCCTCCTAGTTCTATTCCCCGATCTCCGCCAGAGACCATATCCCTAAGCTCTGATACCAACTATGACAAATGTCCCATCAGTGGACAACACCTCACAGTGGTACCTATAAGTTTGCCACCGCAGAACGGCGTCCCCTACGGAGAGTCTGGCTTCGGTGCATCCCCCATCAACAGGAAGTCACCAGCGAGAGGCTCGGGGCTCTTTACTTACGACTCTGATACCAACTGTAACGCCCCCAAAATAGGTATACATCACCCATTCTGAGTCGCCAAATACATGATACAGAAACAAATACAACTTCATTATAATAATTATCGTGCAAAATACGACAACACAAATACTGTGAGTTTAAATACAAATATTATCTTCCAGAAAATATCCACACTCAAATAAGTCTTCATTACAATTATTGAAACACTATTTTACAAAATAGTGAGGACTGCTAACACAACTGACTGGAAACATCACTCCACACCTCGACTAGTTCCCGCTATATTATATCCTCCTGAGAAAAATGGAACAAAAAGAAAAAGGGTGAGCTCAACTAGCCCAATAAAGAATATTATGACTAAGATAATATACAACAAATTATCGTTAGTCTTCAACAGGGAAAAATCTGATAAAATATAATAGACAACAAGTTTTAGATCAACAACTGCAGCAGAAATAACAAACCATTAGAAGAGTCAAGTAGAGAAAGAATTCTACTATCTTCTAAGATTTAAAAGTCCATCATCAATATTTTATCCCTGTAACATCAATCAATATACATCTTGAATCAAATATTCATCTTTGCACTACAGGCCAAAGATATTCATTTGTAACACCAGTCGGTCATGTTCATCTCAACACATGTTCATCTTTGCACTACGGGCCAAAGATATTCATCAGTTAATCATTCATCTTTGCACTACAGGCCAAAGATATTCAATAATATCATCATTTAGGACTGAGGATGATGAAAAATTATCTTAAATAAAATGAATCCAATGAGACAGAAGGACAAATATTAGGGATTCGTATTATAGTTTATCCAAGTGCAATAATACTCCATAATATCTAATTGTGAAGGAGAATTCAAAAATAAAGATCAAAACATGGATACAATCAAAGATAGTAACCATAATAGACATCTTGGACAAAAAGAATTTTTTTTATTTTTTGGTGAATAGTGCCGTATTCGTGAATAGTGCCGTATACGTGAATAGTAATCCCGACACAAAAAGTTTCAAATTTGATAAAAAGTTCATATCAATATTTCAACATAATGATATTGAAGAAAATAATATCATTTAAGAAGAAAATAATATCCCTTACCTCAAACGAACAGTACTTCTGATCAGAATATCGTATATGAGGCTGAATAAAACTTGTGCTGAATAGCAACTCTCAAAGTATCAAAATACTCATAAAATACGCTCAATAATATAGAGAGAGAAAGAGAGAAAACTTATGAATTCTGATGTGATTTTTAATTCTAACTTAGCCCTCTATTTATAGAAAAATATTAGCACGCCGAAGCAGACTTGACCTGCAACCTGATGGCTTTACCTACTACTATTCCCACCCACCATATTTGAATAAAAATTTCAGTACATTTCTCACCAACCAAAAGTGGGGCCCACCAATTCTAGAATTTTCCACCAAAATGATAAATTCCGAAACTTCAACAATTTCTAAACCAGTCATCTCTTAAAATTCATAACAAATCATACGTTCATTTTTAACGGTTCAAAATTTGTGGACATATACTCAACTTATATATGTATAACATATCCAAAAGTCACAATGATCCAACGGTCGGATTAAAAATTATAACCCCCGCAATATATCTTAAAAACCCTGATTGATTTTTAATACCTCCATTCCGACAAAAATACTGATAAAACACCTCAACATTAACTCCTTCATTTTTAACCACAAAATATATCCAACATTTATATTCACATAAAATAAATATTTCCTTATCATATGAATCAATAATTAATCATTCACAATTAATATTACAGAATCACATTTATGACAACCAGGCCGTTCCCAAGAAAGAGGGGGCTTTCTAATAAGGATTTCTCCTTACTGGCGCGCAATTAGATGACCAAACCTCTCCTTAGACAGAACTTTCTAGACATTGCCAATAATGTTATCTAATAATATAATTCAAATAATATGAATTATTGATCTGATAATGGAAAATACTGTGCAGTGACAATTATTGAAACAACAATAATATAAAATATTAATGCAGCAATTATTTAATCAATAAAATAAAATATTAAACAGTAACTACTGTAACAATTATTAAGTAGTGCCTTCCTTCGTAAGAATCAATAATTCAAAAATACTATGCAATCCGTGTGCTACTGTGCAACCACGCATATTACTGTATTTTAACCACCGGGTATTCTAACAGTGTTAACGGTAACAACTACGTCGTTATTTATAAAAACTCAATTTTTGTCGTTATCTTCATCCAATCGTTTTCTGTTATGGGGCCCACAAATAGCTGCACCGTCGTACGAATATTCCCCGACAGAAAGAATATTCCATGACCAAACGAATATTCCCCGACAAAATGAATATTTTATAACCACTTGTTTATTTTGCAAAATTTGCACATTTCACCCATAACCAAAGTATTATATCAAATTAACACCTTATTATTCACAATAATATTTAGAGAAAATTTGATTTTATTCATTAATAAGTTGGGGTCTTACAGATACAATACCTGAACACACACCGGAGAAGACCGATTAATCTCAAAGATAACCCCGAGGTATCTAGTCTCAGTCCCAACCATGGGAATAGCTACCAACCTTGGTGATAACCCCAAGGAAGGCAATTTCAGCGATAACCCCAAAAATGCTTGTTACAAATGTAACCAGCTTCAATCTCGGCGCTCACAATGAGATCCACTGTACCAGCCCGGTGATAACATCGGGAAGACAGACACACCTCAAGGATGACAATGAGGACCTTTAACAAATTACAGCAGTCTAATCTCAGCGAAGCTGAGCAACGTCTGCTTTATCAGCCCAATCTGGCGATAACACCGGTGAAGGGAAACATCGTCATCTGACCCACACGTTGTCACGCCACGTCGTCTCAACATAGCTACGCAACAATGTCCCACAAGACTAATCAATCCCGAGTGATTATTGTGCAGGGTAACGGATGAAAGTTGAAACTTGAAGACCGGAGGGCACCGTCCCATCTTCAATGACTTCGCACAAACTCTAATCCCATGCAATCGTACAACTCTCGACAACGGCGGTCCGAAATAGGTCCTGTATACCCCAAAAGGATGCCCAGATTGTACTTCTGAAAGTTCGAATGGACATTACAGTGCCTGAGTGCACGTACTTCGAGATGACCCGAGCTAAAAAACCTGGGCCCACCCGGGTTGCCTCTGGTACACCTGTGGCTCAGCCGCAGCGGCTCCACCCTCTATAAATAGAAGGCTTGGGGTGGCCATTTTGTAAGAGAAAACGGCGAGGAAGCCCTACCCAATTTGCTCTGCACTCATCCCAGGCAGTGTACTTTCCCCTTTTAAACACCTGTGAGCTCATATATAGCCCTTTTGTACCTATAAAAGTCTGTGTTTACTCACTCTAAAGATATAGAAGTCTTCTTTGGCAGTCCACTGTAAGCCTTCTCACACACTTTAGAGTCTTTCTCTTCATTTTTGCACACACCCTTCTACACGTTGAGAGTCGTGTAGCTTGCTTTTACCCGGACTTCGGTCTGTGGTTTCATTTCATTCTCTATATATATATATATATATATATATATATATATATATATATATATATATTATTTGTGGTCGAACTCTTTTCGATGAGCTTGAATTTTACATCCGGAGCGTTTACGTGCTTTAATATATATATACTTATATATATTAACTGTGGTCGAACTCTGTTCGATGAGCCTAGATTTTATATCCGGTACGTTTACATGCTTTTATATATATATATATATATATATATATATATATATATATATATATATATTTACATTTCATCCTACCTGGAGTTTACTTCGTGGTGGTTGACCGTTCTTACAGCTTTCTGTACATTTTGTCCCACCTGGAGTTTACTTCGTGGTGGTTGATCGTTTTTATAGCTTTCTGTGCATTTCGTCCCGCCTGGAGTTTCCTCCGTGGCGGTTGATAGCTTTTACAGCTTTATTTATATTTCTGATCCCCAATGGAGGTACTTCATGGTTGGTGATCATGTCTGTATATATATATTTACAACTTTTATATATATATACTTGTTTACTGCATTTATATCAATTGTGGCATCATGTGAGCCTAGGAATCATGTGATCACAGATTCATCCCATTGGATCTAGATTCGGTTCCCGTGATGGACATTTTCAGCTGTAAGCAGCTTGTAAATTATTTTGTGATGTTTGGATTTTCTCAGATGGTTTACATACCCACGAGGGATTCAGCACCTTTTGTACATTACTTTCGTACAGATGCCTCGCATCTGTCAAATAAAATCAATCCAGCCGAACACGAAATAAAATGGGAGTGTAAAAGGTATCAATTACTATTGAGCATCAGAGTTTAAAAAATCTCTTTTATAAAACATCACTGCCATATCCTACTAAAATTGAATTGTTACATAAATTCAAACCCTGTGTATATAGGTGCGAACGAGGCCTCGCACTACTTCCAAATAATAGCACATTGACACACACACACACATTCAGATAGCAGTTTCTTGAAAAGAGGCGGTCACCGTGGTAACACGGATGTCGGGGGGTGCTTAACACCTTCCTTCCGCATAACCAAGTCTCCGGACCCTAATGAATCTCGGTTTCACCGACCCGTTTAGCAGTGTCGCATCACTGGGTCAATGTGCAAATCTTTTCTCGGTTGTGTTGGCACAACCATTTAAAAAACAACTGGCGACTCTTAACAGTCCATCGTCGACATTATACATGTCAGACCTTTTTCACTTGTTTTTTCAAAATCTCACCTAAAATGAGAACACCAAAGGACAAGTAACGGAAAGGGACAATTAAAAAATCCCGACGTCGACACCCAACAAGTATTAACAATTATATATATATAAGCTGAAAGAATTTAAATATTTTCTTTATACTACCCTTCTACAACAAATCAATAGTTGTGAAGTAATCTGAACCGATAATAATAACATAACAACTCTCTATCAAATTTTTTGAAACTACGTAATGACTATAAATAGGGTTAAGGAGGCATACTATGAACATTGTTTTCAATTTTTGAATAGGTTAAACATAACTTCATCTGTAAACCGTCATAACTTACGGGCACGGGGGTGATCAACCCATTGTACCCTGTATTGATCAATACTACATGCAAGAACGATGTTATCGTTCACTCTGTCCACCTTGGGTGCATAAAAAGTTTTCCCGTGTACGGGATGTTCATACTTATCGGGGTTCCAAATCAAAGGCTTTATCTTATTCAACAATAATCTATAATTCAACATATATATATATATATATACAGGTAATTTACAATGGTGTATCAACATGTGATTAAATACAATGATTATCCAAGTGGGGACACTTGTATAACCATTTATAGAAATTAACGAACATAATATATATCTGAATTACCATATACTAACATGTTGATAATCAATGAGCGTATATAATATAGGGTTAATAATCTGTACAATAATAATATAATTTAGAAACATTCTTACTCATATCCATTGTATAAAAAAATGCAAAGGTAAGATACTTGCCTGATCTGCTGCTTACAATTTGCAACTTAGTTCTATCTTTCGTATAATAACCTATCAGTAATAAGATCATTTTACTGATTAGAATAACATACTATAACACATAGCACTGCTTATTGTAGTCAGCACAGTACCTAATCACATGGTCACATATGTTTAACAACCATTGAATCACAAATAAACACTTATCAAGTCAAATTATCTAAGTTCAAATCAATTTCTGCAACATGTCGGTGTACCGACGACTTTATCGGGTAATTATCGAGTCTAAGACTCTATCCTGTAGCTCAATATCTAAAAGTATCAGTCATATTATTTTTAAATGACTTATAATAATTTTTAAACATATATTATCATGAATTTTTAAACACCGGAATCATTATTAAATGATTTAAATATTAAATAATTCTATTATCATTAATACTTAATTAATATTAAACTATTAATGAAATCATTGTCAAAATATTAAAATTATTTATAATAACTCAAAATATTTTTAAAGTATTAATATTACCCTTAAATGATTTTTAAAACCATTAAAATTATTTGTAAATAATTACCATTAATATTTAAATATTAATGTACTATTTATCAAAATATTAAAAGTCATTAATTATAACTTAAAATATTTCTAATTCATTGATACCCTTTTTAAATGATTTTTAAATTAATAAAATCATTTTTAAAATATTTATTTAATATAATTATTAAATAAATTTAATATCATTAATAATAAATTAATAATCATTAATATTAAATTATTAATAAAATTATCCTTTAAATATTAAAAGTTATATTTTATAACTTAAAATATCATTAAACACTTTATTTTCATTTAAAATGATTTTTATAATAATAAAATCATTTTTAAATTAAATTATTTAATATCATTAATTAATGAAATTTACCTTTAAATATTGAAAGTTATACTTTATAACTTAAAATATTTTTAAATACCTTATTATTATTTAAAAATAATTTTTAATATAATAAAATCATTTTTAATTTATTTATTTAATTCATTTAGTAAATAACTTAATTATCATTAATATTAATTTATTAATGAATTTTATCACAAAATATTAAAAGTCATTAAAAATAACTTAAAATATTTTCTTATACCATATTATAATTTTAAATAATTTTTCATGTAGTAAAATTATTTTTAAATAATTTATTTAATATTATAATTAAATAAATTAAATACCAATAATATTTTAAAAATATTAAATATTTATGAAATATATTTAAAATAATTAAAAACTAATTTTCAGAATTTAAAATAATTTTTAATAATTTATTTTGTATTTTTAATAATTAAAAACTAATTTTCTATAATTATTTAATAAAAATAATTAATTTTCAAAAATATCTGTCACTAAAGGGGCCTATAGCGACGAAACTATCGCTATAGGTGTTCTTGAGCTGTTCTTGGCCAACCCATAAATTCATGTCAGTGAATGAGTGGGCAGGTTTGACTAGGAATCAATTACTGTGTGTTGTGTTTCAAGGCATGTTCTTCATCAGATCGTATAGTACTAGTGCAGGACTACAAGATCCAACCATAAACATGATCATAAACTGCATAATTCAGGAGATCTGAGCCTTCAAAGGGACTGTCAGACATGTTCTTCATTTCTGGGTTACCCAGAAATGAAGAACAGATCGACTGTCCATTTTTGGGCTTCTATAACATGTGATTCTTGTACTGTTTGTGTGAGCTAATGCATGCAGTATGTAGCCAGAATGACAAGGTACAAAGTTAACACATAAAACACATATTACAACAACATAATAAGCAGATCCATGCCGGTCAACGTTTGTCAGAAATCACGCTCTTGAGTTTTCTGAGTTACCCAGAAAACTCAATCCGTGAACATCTGATCAACTTTGACCAGCCACTGCGAGTGTGACACCCCCAAATCCGGGTTACCTGACCCCCGAGTTTGGTGCTCACGATCCACAATATAAATAACATTTAACTACCCATTTAAATATGAATAGGAATACATAACTCATTAACATAAGTTGTTAATACATAAGTCATAGGTTTGCTAACCTTAAATTTATAATCATACCCTTTACCTAAACAAAAAGGGTTTACAATACAACATAATAATAATAATGTTCATAACACTATTCCAGCATCTTGCCTTTGCCTTTGTTCTTCTTTGACCCGCTGGCCTCTTCGTTCCTAGCTGAAATATTTTATTTATAGCAAGGGTGAGCAACTAGTTTGCCCCGCAAGTTAAGACATACAATAAATGTATACGAATCAATAAGAACAGACTATCTATTTTGATAGAATGAAACTAAAGTTCGGTGAACTTTGAAATAGCTGAACAAATCGTTATTCAATAACAAGTCTTCTCGTATTCTAGGCAACGCAATAATCTAATAATGAAATAGTACAACGCTTTCAAAGTTTCTACGATATTCTATTGAATAATCAAGAATTAATTCTACGCAATAGCAAAGTAGAATATTTTCCAGATTTATGCTAAGTGATCACACTAGATCTAGAACTTATTTTTCTCGGGTATCTACCAAAGATTTACTTTGATACATACGCAGGAGTATTAGATAACCATAAAGATTAAATTATAACCCTCTGCAAGTACTTAGAGCCGGCCAACTCCTTGTACCCTATATTATGCATAATACTTAACAGCGCGCAACGGTCGAATATACGACCTAAAATGTTCCCTTTATATAAAAGGTTGTTCTTCTCAGTCTCAGAATCAAGATTTTAATTTAACAACGAAATACTGTGATTTCAAATTCTATCTACTTATCGATCTAGCCGAAACAATTGGCATCGATCTATCAATAACAATTGATTTCTCTTCTTGTATTTATCAAGTTCTAACAAATGTTCGTTTAGCCAGAATAATTAGCTAAGACATTTCTCAATATAATTTGACAATAAACAGGAATTATCTGTACTGTCAATATTAGTTTCTGCAGATATAAATATCCAATTAACAGTAATTCTACGAATATATATTTTTCAAATCAGTAATTCAATTTGAATTTTAATCATGCACTAACTGCGAATAATCAACAATAAATTTCCTGGACATGGTATAATTATCAATAATTAACCATTAAAATAATTGAATGAATATAACTCAAGGTTGAGTTAGGAAACTTGCCTTCCGCATTGATTACAGCTACACAATATAATTAACTGCGTTTGTAAGACCTATATTCAACAATGTCGGTCTCACAATTAGCACAATCATTAATAACACGTAACATTGTATTTTACAGTCAAACTTCTCCTAGACACATTATCACATAGCCACATTAGTGTTTATAACCTATATAAACACTTATCAAGTCTAACTATTTCGGTCTGGTTGGACTTCGGTCCATTCTCGGTGTTCTGGTCACCCTATTCGATAATTAACACATTGATTGTCAATTAAACTTGGTCTCTAAGCTTCAATATTATTTCAGATAAGTCAAATATCGTTTATAATATTTTTCGGAAGCTTTTAATAATTTAGAAACAATTATTATAATTTATAATAATTTTTCAAACACTTAAATCATTTTTAAATGATTTAATTATTAAATAATCTTATCATTATAAATATTTAATAATATAAAAATATTAATAACATACTTGTCAAAATATTAAAGTTATTGTTAATAAATTAAAATATTTTTAAATCATCAATATTCTACTTAAATGATTTTTAAAGTAATTAAAATCATTTTTAAATCATCACCATTAATATTTAAATATTAATGTAATTATTATCCAAATATTGAAAGTCATTAATTATAACTTAAAATATTTTAAAAACATTTTTCTCATTTTTAAATGATTTTTAAATCAATAAAATCATTTTTAATTCATTTATTTAATTTAATAAATAAATAATCTAATATCATTAATATTAATTTATTAATAAGAATTCTCCAAAAATATTGAAAATTATATTTTATAATTTAAAATATTTTCTAACACTTTATTCTTATTTAAAATAATTTTTAAATCATTAAAATTATTTTTAACTTATTTATTTAATTTAAGAATTAAATAAATCTAATATCATTAATATTAAATTATTAATGAAAATTCTCTAAAAATATTAAAAGTCACGTTTTATAACTCAAAATATTTTTAAATACATTATTCTTAGTTAAAATAATTTTTCATAATATTAAATCATTTTTCTCTAATTCATTTAATACACTAATTAAATAAATTAATTACTTTTAATATTTAAACAATTATAAATATTAAAGAAAAATATTCCAATTGGTCAGAAATTATTTTTCATAATTTAAAATAATTTTTAAAATCATTTTTGGTAATTTTTAGAATTTATTTCTAATTTTTAATTATTTTTCAAAAATTAGGAAAATAAAATTAAATAAACCATCGCTGTAGGCCTTTAGCGACACAAAGCGTCGATGTTGGTGTTCTTGAGCTCAAGAACACTGACAGCTTCGTGTTCATGGTTGCTCGTTTGACTATCCATGATTCTCAGCTCAGACATGATCTGGGCTAACTTGAACATTGATGTTATAGTAGAAATGTAGTACTACAACTATCAATCACTAAATTGGTCATAAGACATCACAATAAGGAGATCAAAGCCTCCAAAATTGTTGTCATATGGTTTCTGGGTTTTCCAAAAACCCAGGCAGTTCGACTACCTACTTTCGTGCTCGATTATCTATACGTTATGGTCATGATGTTGGTGGTTTAATGGTTTAAAGTTAGAGTCCACATGTCATAGAACATTTACAAAGCAACATCTAAGTTTAACATCAACAGAAACATAATTTATGAGCCGGTCAACGGATGTCAGAAAGCTTGCTCATAGTGTTTCTGGGTTTTTCCAGAAATACAAAATATGATCAACATGCCTAGTTTGACCATCTGTTACGTTCGATCCATTGATGATTTATGGTATCTAAAATCCCGAATCTCTAGTACACATTACAGGGTACATATGTATTACCACAATAACATCAAACATTTAATAATCTGACAGATCAAGGGGCTTAAAGAAGTTGTCAGACACTGGTAAACCGTTTCTGGGTTACCCAGATTGTACTCGGTCATGGTCGGTCAACCGACTTTGACCGAGTATATCTTGACATCTAAACATTAAACGACTCTGATTTCACTTCCAGAACCAAGAAATCATACCAAATTATAGATCCCAAACATAAAACAAGAAAAATCTTAAACAGACCAGAATCTGTGGCGCCTGACATTTGCTTGTCAGACCACAATTTCTGTTCTTGGCAGTTTTGAAAATCATCACTTTTAAAGCATTTTGATGCTATGGATCTATGTTATATCAACATAGATCATCATTAAACATCATCTAGCAAAGATCTAAACACAAAAACATGAAAATTTTTTTAGCAACATGGATCAAAAATAAAAATTAGGTTTATACCTTTTCTTGCCAAATCTTTGATCTTGTCTTAACAATCTGGTCTAGATGTTTTAAAGGACTAAAATAGGACTGATCTACTTGATTATTTCGGAGCTTTGAGAGAGAATGAGAGTTGGTGAGAGCAAAGTTGAAAATGAGCAAGTTTTTATGAACTTTCTCTCTCTAATCTAATATATATTACTTGGATGCATGTAAGATCTGATCTTGCTGTCACTTTGAGGCTGATTTGCTGGTAAGATAAGTCACCTTGGTCAAAATAGTTGGTGAACAACTAAAGTTAAACCAAATTTTACAAGTTAGCTTATAAAATATAATAAAATGACATTTTTGTCATTTCTAAAATACAATCAATGGCATTCTTGTCATTTGTACAAAACCCTTAGGGTTTAGGATTTGGACCATTTAGGATTTAGGGTTTAAACCCTTTAGATTTATAATTAATTTCCAAAATTTTCAAATTTCGGTTTTCAAAATAGAAAATTAATTTTCCAAAATTATAATTAGGATTCAATAAATATATTAATATTTTCTAATCATAAAATTCAATCTTGCTAATTAGGATTAATATTCCTAATTAAAATTGCTTAATTTAGCAATTAGGGTCAAAATGGTCATTAGGGTTTATAACCCACGAATTAGGGTTTTAATAAGAAAAATAAATTTTCTAAATTATAATTAGGGTTTGTAAAATAGAAATTAAGATAACAAAAATATAATTAGGGTTTTCTAATCATATTTAAATTTAATGAACACATTAAACTTGCCAATTAGGATTATGCTTTCCTAATTTAGGGTTTAGAATTCTCGAATATAAAATTAGGGTTTCCCGGCGTACAATTAGGGTTTCTAATATCTTATTAGATTTTATTAATTTCAAACCTTATCCGATCAATCATTCTATACAGTACAAACACGTACTCATCAATATAATTATTTTAATTATATTTTCTATCGAATCCCTTTCCAGAAATTAGGGTTAGGATTTCTAAAGCTTGTTAAGCACAACTCTACTCTAAATTTATTAGTCAATACACAAATTGACTTTCTCGATATACGTATCACTGATACTTGTCACATAAATGATAATTAATATTAATATTAATAAAAAAAAATTATTCGCAAATTTTTGATTATACGAAATCTCGGGTTATCACAGCGAGCAACAAGTTTGATGTTTTGGTGATATAAAGGTATGAATCTAAGGTTCATCTACCAGACTACAACATAGCCGCAACAACAAAAACAAAACAACTAACAATAGAAAGATCTGGGCCCATGAACTTGCTGTCAGAGCTTTATGGGCAAGTTCAAGGCTGCCCAGATTTCAACCAGTCAATGTCGGTCAACGTGGTTTGACCACGAATATCTTGCAATCTAAAACTGATTTAGGCCTGATTCTAGATCCAGATCAAAGACCACATATCAGACTACGATATCCAACACTTAAAACACAAAAATCAAACACAGATAGAGATCTACAAGACCAGACATTTGTTGTCAGACGACACTTTAAAAAATTTCCAAATTTTATAAAATGCCAAATTCGAGCCTCTAGATGTTATGGATCTAACATCTAGCAACCCAGATCACCATTAGACACTACTAACAACACATTTAACACAAAAATTTAACATCTAACAACCGATTTATGGACAAAAATCATGGCCAGGGGTTATACCTTCTTTGATCAATTAATGATTCAAGGCTACTGATTTGGTTAGGGGATTTCGTGGGGCTGATCTTGGGGACTGGAAAGCTTATAAATTTCGTGGGTTTGGGTTGACAGAAAAGGTTTGAGTGTTTTGTGCAAAAAAATGATCTAACAAGTGTCTTTTTCTCTCTCTCAATCTATATATAGTTGTCTTGGATGCATGTATGGATGATGATTTGGCTAATATTTGTCAACTTAAGTCACATGGGGTTGTTGGTTTGGTGAACAACTAAACCAAATGTCAAAACCTATACACTAGCTTCAATAATGCATACAAGGGCAAAAATGTCAATTGGCTTGGAATTTTAAGGGCAATCTTGTAATCCTTGCAAACCCTTAGGGTTTGACCCTTAGGGTTTAACCCTAAGATTTAGCATAAAATTTTAATTTCTAGAATTACAATTAGAGTTTTAAAATAAAACTAAAAATAATGTTAGTTTTTAATTTTTGCAAATTAGTGTTTCTTAATCGTGATTAATTTTCTAATTACATATACAGGAACATTAAGGTTTAAAATTAACTAATCATAATTAACCTTGCTAATTTAGCAATTAGGGTTTACAATTAGTAATTAGGTTTTATAATTACTAATTAGGGTTACTAAATATAAAAATTAGGGTTTCTAGTTTAGTAATTTAGGGTTTCCAAAATTAATAAGGGTTTTCTTAATTAACATAGAATCCTATATAACACAACATAAATTAAATAACACCATTACTACACCGTCTTGAACGCGTATTAACTTTTGAACTAGGGTTTAACCAATTAATAATAGGGTTTTGAAAATATAAAACCATAATTGACCAACCATTATAAATACGTACATACAGTATATATTTATAGCACTGAAAAATCAAAATATAATTAATATTATATTATTATTCTCATTCCTTGAAAAAAAATCTAAAATTAGGGTTTAGATTCTATATCTGATTTATTCTGCATATTTAACATTATTAATTAAGTTAAAATAGTTAACTTAATTAATCTAGCATAAATTCATATAATAAAATAAATAATTATTATAATCGTTCTAAAAGTCATTTCATATATTATTTAAATAATATATAATTATATTTTCATAGAAAATAATTAATAAAAATATTTCTGCTATAAAAGTAATTATTATAAGAATATACTTAATAAAAATTAATAATTCTAAAAATTATTTGCAAATATTCATGTAATAAATATATTTATATTTATCACATAAATACATATACTCCTTATCTTGTACAAATCCTCTTCCCTAGAATTAAAAAAAATTATGCAAAATATCTTATTTATTTATATAGAAAATATCGGGTTGTTACATTCACCCTCCCTTATAAATATTCTGTCCCCGGAATTATCGTTTTAAAACATATACATACACGGGTACATAGCATACACAATCATTGCAAGTAGTTCTCGATCATAATTTGATCGAACTGATCTTTAACTATTCACATAAAGCTTGTCTTTCTGATTAAATGGAAATTTGATTTCTAAAAAAACTCAAATTCCTCCCTCAAAATTTCTTTATATAATAATTTACTATATATATAGGAAAATCATGTATAATAAAATAAAAGTTGTATGAATAATACCTGGAGTTCCATTGCCAGTTGCCATTGTATCCTGGATAGTCATGTTGTAGACCCTTGCTGTTGATTTTGTTGGCTTGTCTAACGACGTAGGTCCTGTGATTGCTAGAGTTCCGCTGCCCTTGCCAGTAGTCACACTCCCTGCCTCTATCCTCCTCTTCGGACAATCTTTCACCTTGTGCTCAGTCGATCCGCACAGAAAACACCCACTATTCATTCTTGGATTGGGGCATTTGGGAGAGATATGGCCCTCATGCCCGCACTTGTAGCATACGAATTTACTTTTCAGACATTTCCCAGAGTGGTTCTTTCCACAAGTCTTACACTGTATCGCTGGCTTCTTAACACCTTCCTTCTTTACCTGGACATTTCCAAAATAACTCACCTTCCTCTTTCCATCTCCACTCCTGCTCCCACTATTAATTCCTACCTTCCCAGCTCCTTCGGTCTTACCCTTATTCTTCTTTTCCTTGTTGTAGAGGCTCATGGCCTCACTTCCATCCTCAGCAATAATCGCCTTCTCAATGAGTGCTACAAATGTAGGGATCTGCAACACTTCCACCTTATTGTAGAGCCAAGATTTTAATCCTAACTCAAACCTTCTCGCTTTTCTAGCCTCCGTATCAACTTGATGCGGGGCAAACCTAGCTAACTCATTAAATTTGGCGGCATATTCGGACACCGTCATATTCTCCTGCTTCAACTCTAAAAATTTCACCTCCATCCTAGCCTACATACTAGATGAAAAATAATTTTTGAAAAACAGAGTTTTGAACCTATCCCATGCAACTACACCTTCTACTGCCCTCGCTTGATTCGCTTCCCACCAAAAATTTACCTCGCCCTTCATTATGTAAGTGGTAAAAGCAGTCTTCTGCCCCTCAGCTACCCTAGTTATCACGAATGCTTTTTCAATCTCTTTGACCCAAGTTTGGGCTTCAACAGTTGTACCTTTGAATTTTGACGATCCTACAGCCTTAAAGTCTTTGAAGTTCGCTAAGCGATTATCCGGCAGATTCCCAGCGACTGGTATCCGTTGCTGCATAGCTTGTGCTACCATATTCGCGAAGTTCTTCATCGGGTCTGCTTGTTGTTGTCCCTCAGCGTTGTTGACAGATTCTTCTGCCCTTTGATTGCGAGTTCGACATCTTGACGGCATTATCTGATTAAATAAAACCATAAATTTAACTTACATTTTAAACCTTATCGCATAAGTTTAATATATTAAACTTGTTTCATTACTCAAACTTAGATTCATATTCATTTAGTGAATATTTTACATAGCATAACACATAATGCTTTAAACATCAGCTATCCCTTTGTGACTACAGAAGTCGGGATTTACAACCTTAACTAATACAAAAGTTGGGAACATTACATTACACAGACATACTAATCATATATATTACATTAAACACACATACGCCACAGAACCTATACTACCTATTCACTATGTCTTTTTCCTTGGACAACCTTTCGCCTGATGACCTTCTATCCCACAGATAAAACATGCTCCTGGTCTGTAGTCGGGACAATACATAGTGGTATGCCCCTCATAGCCACAAAGGTAACAAATTCTTTTCCCTTTCTTCTTATCAGGTTTTCCTAAGTCATGATCTTCTATCTTTCTTTTTCCCTTATTGCTCGGAGTTGCTCACGATGTGTTGCTTATGGCTCCCATCTGATTAATTTGGATTTTAAGCTTATCTTGTTCTTTCATTATTTCTATTAACGTCTATCGCAATTGACTATTTAGCAGCTTTTCTATTTTCCATAGCTTCTCCAGAGAAGAAACCTTGTTCCTCAGATCCTGCACCTCCGTTGATGCTTGATCAACTTCAACTTTAGTGTCCGAATCACTATCTATCAGTTCTACCATCTCTGGATCCGGTATTACGTTTTCCAAAATAACCACCTCGTCTGAGTTGTTTTCATCGTGAGCTTCTATTTCAGCTATTGGCTTCGATATTAGCTCGGGTGTATGGATTTGATCCTTCTTCATGCTATAAGCATATAACAAGCCTTTTCCACCAGACAACTACACACATAAATTATCCTGATTAGAATATAATATATACACACAGCAAATAATAGTTTTATATAAGTTATCTTTTATTTTGTTTGACGATGAATTTATTCGATTCATCTCTTTTTAAACTCTATATGAGTTATTTATATTTTCAACATTTTCCTCTGTTCTAAGGTTATAGCCTAAGGTCTAGCCCACCTAAGATTTTTAACCCTAAGCTCTGATACCAACCTATAAAGCCCCCAAATCCAGGTACTTGAAACCCGAACTCGGTGCTTCACGACACCATTTCTATTAGCGGAATAATACTAATAATAATAACAATAATATAAATATTAAACTTAATTTACATAATTATTAGAGTCTAGCTCCCAAGTACGTAACCTTTAATACATTCTTAAATAGCATGATAGATAATATATATCATTGTCTTAATAATATCGAACTAATACATAAACTACCACAAATCTCATTTGGTTAGCTTTCCTTTTCCTTTGTTTCTGCATGAGCCTTTTGGTTCTTCACACTTAGCTGAAAACATTTAAATTAAGTAAGGATGAGCATTTGAGTGCCCAATAAATATTAACAATTATATATATATAAGTTGAAAGAATTTAAATATTTTCTTTATACTACCCTTCTAGAACAAATCAATAGTTGTGAAGTAATCTGAACCGATAATAATAACATAACAACTCTCTATCAAATTTTTTGAAACTACGTAATGACTATAAATAGGGTTAAGGTAACATACTATGAACATTGTTTTCAATTTTCGAATAGGTTAAACAGAACTTCATCTGTAAACCGTCATAACTTATGGGCACGGGGGTGATCAGCCCGTTGTACCCTGTATTGATCAATACTACATGCAAGAACGATGTTATCGTTCACTCTGTCCACCTTAGGTGCATAAAAAGTTTTTTCGTGTACGGGATGTTCATACTTGTCGGGGTTCCAAATCAAAGGTTTTATCTTGTTCAACAATAATCTATAATTCAACATATATATATATATATATATATACAGGTAATTTACAATGGTGTATCAACATGTGATTAAATACAATGATTATCCAAGTGGGGACACTTGTATAACCATTTACAGAAATTAACGAACATAATATATATCTGAATTATCATATACTAACATGTTGATAATCAATGAGCGTATATAATATAGGGTTAATAATCTGTACAATAATAATATAATTTAGAAACATTCTTACTCATGTCTATTGCATAAAAAAATGCAAAGGTAAGATACTTGCCTGATCTGCTACTTACAATTTGCAACTTAATTCTATATTTCGTATAATAACCTATCAGTAATAAGATCATTTTACTGATTAGAATAACTTACTATAACACATAGCACTGCTTATTGCAGTCAGCACATTACCTAATCACATGGTCACATATGTTTAACAACCATTGAATCACAAATAAACACTTATCAAGTCAAATTATCTAAGTCCAGATCAATTTCTGAAACATGTCGGTGTACCGACGGCTTTATCGGGTAATTATCGAGTCTAAGACTATATCCTGTAGCTCAATGTTTGAAAGTATCAGTCATATTATTTTTAAATGACTTATAATAATTTTTAAACATATATTATAAGTTATCATGAATTTTTAAACACCGGAATCATTATTAAATAATTTAAATATTAAACAATTCTATTATCATCAATATTTAATTAATATTAAACTATTAATTAAACCATTGCCAAAATATTAAAGTTATTTATAATAACTCAAAATATTTTTAAAGTATTAATATTACCCTTAAATAATTTTTAAAACCATTAAAATCATTTTTAAATAATTACCATTAATATTTAAATATTAATGTACTATTTATCAAAATATTAAAAGTCATTAACTATAACTTAAAATATTTCTAATTCATTAATACCCTTTTTAAATGATTTTTAAATTAATAAAATCATTTTTAAAATATTTATTTAATATAATTATTAAATAAATTTAATATCATTAATAATAAATTAATAATCATTAATATTAAATTATTAATAAAATTATCCTTTAAATATTAAAAGTTATATTTTATAACTTAAAATATCATTAAACACTTTATTTTCATTTAAAATGATTTTTATAATAATAAAATCATTTGTAAACTAAAGTATTTAATATAATTATTAAATAACTTTAATATCATTAATTAATAAAATTTACCTTTAAACATTGAAAGTTATATTTTATAACTTAAAATATTTTTAAATACCTTATTATTATTTAGAAATGATTTTTAATATAATAAAATTATTTTTAATTAATTTATTTAATTCATTTAGTAAATAACTTAATTATTATTAATATTAATTTATTAATGAATTTTATCACAAAATATTAAAAGTCATTAAAAATAGTTTAAAATATTTTCTTATAACATAATATAATTTTAAATAATTTTTCATGTATTAAAATCATTTTTAAATAATTTATTTAATATTATAATTAAATAAACTAAATACCAATAATATTTTAAAAATATTAAATATTTATGAAATATACTTAAAATAATTAAAAACTAATTTTTAGAATTTAAAATAATTTTTAATAATTTATTTTGTATTTTTAATAATTAAAAACTAATTTTCTATAATTATTTAATAAAAATAATTAATTTTCGAAAATATCTGTCACTAAAGGGCCCTATAGTGACGAAACTGTCACTATACGTGTTCTTGAGCTGTTCTTGGCCAACCCAGAAATTCATGTCAGTGAATGAGTGGGCAGGTTTGACTAGGAATCAATTATTGTGTTGTGTTTCTAGGCATGCTCTTGATCAGATCGTGTAGTACTAATGCAGGACTACAAGATCCAAACATAAACATGATCATAAACTCCATAACTCAGGAGATTTGAGCCTTCAAAGGGACTGTCAGACATGTTCTTCATTTCTGGGTAGGTTACCCAGAAATGAAGAACAGATCGACTGTCCATTTTTGGGCTTCTATAACATGTGATTCTTGTACTGTTTGTGTGAGCTAATGCATTCAGCATATAGCCAGAATGACAAGGTACAAAGTTAACACATAAAACACATATTATAACAACATAATAAGCATATCCATGCCGGTCAACGTTTGTCAGAAATCACGCTCTTGAGTTTTCTGGGTTACCCAGGAAACTCAATCCGTGAACATCTGACCAACTTTGACCAGCCACTACGAGCAACAAGTTTGATGTTTTGGTGATATAAAGGTATGAATCTAAGGTTCATCTACCAAATTACAACATAGTTGCAACAACAAAAACAAAACAACTAACAATAGAAAGATCTGGGCCCATGAACTTATTGTCAGAGCTTTATGGGCAAGTTCATGGCTGCCCAGATTTCAACCAGTCAACGTGGTTTGACCACGAATATCTTGCAATCTAAAACTGATCTAGGCCTGCTTCTTGATCCAGATCAAAGACCACATATCAGACTACAATATCCAACACTTAAAACACAAAAATCAAACACAAACAGAGATCTACAAGACCTGACATTCGTTGTCAGACGACGCTTTAAAAAATTTCCAGATTTTGTAAAATGCCAAATTCGAGCCTCTAGATGTTATGGATCTAACATCTAGCAACCCAGATCATCATTAGACATTACTAACAACACATTTAACATAAAAAATCTAACATCTAATAATAGATTTATGGACATAAATCATGGCTAGGGGTTATACCTTCTTTGATCAATTAATGATTCAAGGCTACTGATTTGGTTACGGGATTTCGTGGGGCTGATCTTGGGGACTGGAAAGCTTATAAATTTCGTGAGTTTGGGTTGACAGAAAAGGTTTGAGTGTTTTGTGCAAAAAAATGACCTAACAAGTGTCTTTTTCTCTCTCTCAATCTATATATAGTTGTCTTGGATGCATGTATGGCTGATGATTTGGCTAATATTTGTCAACTTAAGTCACACGGGGTTGTTGGTTTGGTGAACAACTAAACCAAATGTCAAAACCTATACACTAGCTTCAATAATGCATACAAGGAAAAAAATGTCAATTGGCTTGGAATTTTAAGGGCAATCTTGTAATCCTTGCAAACCCTTAGGGTTTGACCCTTAGGGTTTAACCCTAAGGTTTAGCACAAAATTTTAATTTCTAGAATTACAATTAGGGTTTTAAAATAAAACTAAAAATAATGTTAGTTTTTAATTTTTACAAATTAGTGTTTCTTAATCGTGATTAATTTTCTAATTACATATACAGGAACATTAAGGTTTAAAATTAACTAATCACAATTAACCTTACTAATTTAGCAATTAGGATTTACAATTAGTAATTAGGTTTTATAATTACTAATTAGGGTTACTAAATATAGAAATTAGGGTTTCTAGTTTAGTAATTTAGGGTTTCCAAAATTAATAAGGGTTTTTCTAATTAACATAGAATCCTATATAACACAACATAAATCAAATAGCACCATTACTACACCGTCTTGAACGCGTATTAACTTTTGAACTAGGGTTTAACCGATTAATAATAGGGTTTTGAAACTATAAACCATAATTGACCAACCATTATCAGTACGTACATACAGTATATATTTATAGCACTGAAAAATAAAAATATAATTAATATTATATTATTATTCTCATTCCTTGATAAAAATCTAAAATTAGGGTTTGAATTTCATATCTGATTTATTCTGCATATTTAACATTATTAATTAAGTTAAAATAATTAACTTAATTAATCTTGCATAAATTCATATAATAAAATAAATAATTATTTTAATCATTCTAAAAATCATTTTATATATTATTTAAATAATATATAATTATATTTTTATGGAAAATAATTAATAAAAATATTTCTGCTATAAAAGTAATTATTATAAGAATATACTTTATAAAAATCAATAATTCTAAAAATTATTTGCAAATATTCATGTAATAAATATATTTTTATTTATCACATAAATACATATACTCCTTATCTTGCACAAATCCTCTTCCTTAAAATAAAAAAAAATAAAAAAAAATATGCAAAATTTCTTATTTATTTATATAGAAAATATCGGGTTGTTACACCTAATTGCGCGCCAATAGGGAGAAATCCTTTTCGAAAAGCCCCCTCTTTCCTGAGAATGATCTGGTTGTTAAATATTGTGAGTTATAATATTAATGATGAATAATTGTTGTAAGATTAAAAATATGTTGTTTGAAGATAAAAAGATTTATGGTAATATTTATTCAATCTTTGTTATAAATAAGAAGTCTGTTATGAGACGTTTGTGGTAAGTTTGGTTTATTCTATGGTGACCCCTATGCCATCATCTAAGAGTCACTTTCGCCAATAGTAATTGCCTTTACTAGACGTCGAACCACTTGTCGTTTCATATTACAGGCGTCAAACCACTTGTCATTTCATATTACAGGCGTCGAACCATTTGTTGTTTCACATTACAGGCGTCAAACCACTTTTCTTTTCACATCACTAGTCGTCAAGCCACTTGCCTCTTCACATTGCAAGGGCTAAGCTAGAAATCTTTTATAAATAGAAGCTTATTTCTTCTTTCATTCTCATTAATTCACTATGACTCACAAGAGAATTCTGTAGAGAGAGAATCAGAGAGAAAGAAGAAGAGTATTTTGTTACTACACTATTTCAGTATCCAATCTCCTACTAAGGTAAGGGGTATTATTTCTTTTGTATTCGTAAGGGATATTATTTTTGTTCAATATTCGTATGAAATAATATTTTCTTCCATACTCTGTAGTATGTAAGTAATATTATTTCGTTTCAGATTCTGAATTCTACACTTATGTTGTTAAGTATTGCTTCTATACTCCTTGAAATTAGTAGAATATCCTTGAAATTTGTGCTTCATCTAGTATCGTTTCACAAGGATATTTTTCTGAACATTCTTGTTAAAGTTTAATCTTTTCATGCCAGAGTACTATTCACGGGGTACTATTCATGACAAAAATTGATTTCTTTTCTGTCCAAATTATTTTTGATACAATATTATTCTTAAATTTTACTCCACAAAGCAGTATCATGTTGGCAATTTGGACATTATTGAATTCTGGATAATTTGAGTTATAAATCTTTAAAATTTATCATTACTCTCCTTTAATTGAATTCTTATATCATTGTCATCATCCTCATATTTATATTATGATGAAAGTCATATGTGGCCCATAGGGCATAGATGGACTTAGTATGATTATGACCAGGGATTTTTCGATATAATCATGACCGTAATGTTACAAACGATGTGGTAAAAGTCATCATTGGCCCGTAGTGCATTGATGGACAGTTGTTGAGATGAACATAACCATTGGTGATACTAATGAATATCATTGGCCCGTAGTGCAGGGATAATTCGATAATGTGAATTATTTATTAAGTTGAGTCTAAGCGATAAAACTGTTGGTAAATTTTTTAAATCATAGAAGATAGTAGATAGCATGCTTTACTTGACTCTTCTAATGGATTGCTTGTTCCGCTGCAGTTAAACTTGATGTTTATTGTATTTTATCAGTTTAACACTGTTGGAGGCTAATGATAATTTATTCTGCATTATCTTAGTCATAGTATTTCTTACTGGGCTAGTTGAGTTCACTCTTTGCTTTCATTGTTCTCTTCAGGAAATGAGAATATAGCTGGGACTAGTCGGGGAACGGAGTAACGGTCCAGATGTTTGCATTAGTAGTCCTCACTATTCTGTGAAATAGTGTGATAATAAATGTAATGAAGACTTATTTTGAGTTTTAATACTGTCTAGAAGACAATATTTGTATTAAAACTCACAGCTTATATTGTGTCGTATTCTACACGACACTTAACAGTTGTATAAATTAAGTTTTTATTTGTATTCTGTACCATGTATTTGGCGACTCAGAATGGGTGATGTATACCTATTTTGGGGGCGTCACAAGAGAAAAGAGCTTAAAAAAGAAATTGAGAGAGAAGAGGGTTTTTTTTTGAAGAAGAAGAAAAATTCTGAGAATCAAGAGGATGAGGAAGAGTAAACAAAGCTCTCCAATCATCTAACTAGGGCATACAAGAATCAAAGGTAAATTCTAAGGTTTTAGTTCTTATTTTCCAAAATTAGTTCTCTGTAATTGAATTTTTGATGGTTGATTTCATGAGAAATCTGATATATGTGTTAATGAGGGGTATATAATTTGTTCTATGTAATCTATAGTTGGATTTGAGTCAAGCAAATTTAAATAAGAGAAGTTTGATTTTTGGCTTAATATGTTTGTTTTGGCATATTTTGAGACTAAAATTGGCTAGGAATTCATGCATGCATAGAATTTGAAGTTGATGATAGATGTTGTTAGTGTTTTGGGAAACGAAAACAACCCAATTTGAATGAACTAAAATAGAGTTAAATCGAATTTGTGGCGAATAATTACGCTAAACATGTTAAAACATGAAAAACAAAGTATGAACATGAGTTTTGGGTCAAGATTTGGTTTAGTTAATGTTTCTGTAAATTGTTGATTTTCTGGTAAGTTTTAGTTTTATAAATTACGAATCCATAGAGTCGAAAATGGACATCTTTGGGACTGATGTGTATTCTGAGGAAATCGGAGGGCATCGGGCATGCACGTATGCAAGTGAAGTGTTTAATTCTAACGATAAAAGATGTTGTTCTAACTTATAAAACTTGAATATTATGAAATATAATGATGCTTAACATTAATCAATGATGTATTAGACAAGTTGTATAAGCATGCTAAGCATACGTAAGAGAGGCATATCGGGCGTGTAAAGAATGAACGTTGAAACATCGTGTCAAGTGTTAATGAACTTAAAAAGTGTTTCAATTCAAATGAAATAAAATTTATAAGATATGGAATGGTGTTAACATAAACCAATAAGGAGTCATAGCAAGACTTCAACACATAATTGGACATTGTGTGTTAAACCAAAAAGGGAGAGAATTATGAAATGTAAAGTAGAGTTACATAATCAATTAACAAAGTGTCATTATGTGGTTAATTGTGGTATGTATGTTCACTTAATTGCGTAGGATATTTGAAGGACGAGTTATCATAGCTTTGCATAGAACGCTTTAAGGCAAGTCTTTCAGTTTCTTTGTGTTCTATGATCTTATATCTTGATGTTGTATGAAATGTTCATAAGTATGCTAAAGTCGTGTGATTCTTTATGAGCAATGAAAAAGTCAATATATGACTAAGTTGATTAGGTTATGGTACCCAATATGTATGTGATACATGATATAAACTAATATTGTTTAGAATATCAAAGCTTGTATAGCATGAACAATAGAATGATTATGAGATGTATGCTGAGCATGTTATTATGTGCTACGTGATGCATGAAAACTATTAGATTTGTTGGGCTGTCGAGCTCAATCTTGCAAATAACCATTTTTATAGGTTAAGGATTCAAGGTAACGATATGTGCTACTTGAATGACATGGATCAGATGTAATGCATGAAAATTAAATATTTTAGCTATAGTTGTTATTCTTTTAAACCATGTTTAAGGTTTTGGAAATGTACTTAGTGGTTTATGATGTTTAATTCATGTTGAGTTGTATAGTTTGAGTTATCTGAAGTATAAAGGATACTGAATTGGGATGTAAGGTTTTATATAATAACTCTGATGAAGTGAATCATAAAATAAATTCGATCTAGAGATGTGTAGATGATAAAGGTTATGATTCAGGGAAATAAATAAGGAAAAACTGAAAAGTTTTAATTATTCTGCACTTTTATTGATTAAATCATTGAATAATGGTGTAAAATTAGAAGTTTGATGTATTCTTAACAGCCGAAGATGAATGTTGAATTATTTAAATTTTGGGGTCGTTACAGTTGGTATCAGAGCTGTAGGTTATGAACCTTAGGTAAGAGTACCTTAGGCGATAACCTCTGAGAAGAAAGCTGAAGATAATAAAGAATAAACTCAGATAGAGTTTAAATAATAAGAGATAAATTTAGGAAATGTATAGAGAAGAGATTAAAATATATTCGAGGAGATTCAAAGAAGAATCTTGAGGTATATAAAAGATAAAAATCAGGAGTTACTTGACTCCAGTAATAAAGATGTTAAATTTTATTAATTAGACAATGTCTATAAGATGAAGATTATAGAAATAATAAGAATAAACTCAAATAGAGTTTAGTTGACGATAAATTCAGAGAATGCTTATGAAACAAGTAAGATAATATGAATGGGTTCAAAGAAGAACCTGAAGAGACAAAAGGATGAGTTAAAGAATCATTAGATAACATAATTAAGGAGGAAAGAATGAGGATCTTAAAACCAAAACGATCATAAAATAAGAAAAGAATCATAAGGGAGATGATTGTGGAATAGGATCACGACGTGATCTGTTTAAGTTGTAAATGACAAATGATCTATAATGATTGAATAGTTATAGCTTGATGCTATAAGAAATTGTATTATGATATAGTACGAGATAAACTCACGAGGAGTTATAAATGATGAGATACGAAAAATTCTTATCGAGCAAAGAGCTAGTTAAGAGCAAGACGGCGTTAGGTGGGATTTCAATTAAGGACTCATGTGATGGCTAAGTTATACAAACCTTTGTATGGGCAAATATTTTGTGCTTGTACTAAAATTATCAAATTGATAGTCATTGGAATGTTGGTTTCGCGCTATCAATGTATATATGGCGGAATGGTGATTCTTTTATCATATTTATATTTGATAGTTAGAGACTATTAATAGTAAGTTAGAGAATATTAAAACTAGGTGCGAGTTCTTAAAACTCATGCTTATGGTATGTTTGTGATGTAAGACCCCAATTTTTTATAAATAAAATCAAATTTTCTCTATTTATTATTTTGAAATAGTAAGAAGTTGATTCGATTAATGTGGTTAGTTATGGGTAAAATACGCAAATATTTTAAATAAGCAAGTGGTTATAAAATATTCATTGTTGTCAGGGAATATTCGTTTGGTCGTGGAATATTCTTGCTATCGGGGAATATTCGTACGACGGCGCAGCTATTTGTGGGCCTCATAACGAAAAACTGTCGGATAAAGAAAACGATAAGTATGAGTTTTTTTAAATAACGGCGTAGTTGTTACCGTTAACACTGTTAGAATACCCAGTGGTTAAAACACAATAATACGCGGTGTTGCACAGTAGCACACGGTATTGCACCAATTATTGATTCTTACGTTAGAAGTCACTACTCAATAATTGTTACAGTAATTACTGTTCAATATTTTATTTTATTGATTCAATAATTGCTGCGTTGATATTTTATATTGTTGATTCAATAATTGTCATTGCACAGTATTTAAAATTATCATATCAATAATTTATATTATTTGAATAATATTATTAGATAGCATTATTGGCAATGTCTAAGGAAGTTCTGTAATATTATTTGTGAATAATTAATTATTAATAAAAATGAGAAGAAAATATTTATTTTATGTGGATATAAATGAAGAAATTAATACTGAGGTATTTTATCAGTATTTTGTCAGAATGGAGGAATTTTTAGAAAAGTGACAATTATTGAAAATTGATATTTTATTTATATTATTATATTACAATATAAATGTATAATGTGATAATATAATAACTGTGATATTTTTACAATAAATGTGTGATATATGAGTAAATGAGGAGGAAGAGTATTTTTATTACAATAAATGCTAAACACATGTTAAACATGTTGATGGACCCCATTTTTGACTAAAATCTGATTATAACCTGTAAAATCGTCCGTATGTGGATTTCGGTCAACTTCTGTTTAGAATTTGGAAAAACGTAAAGCTACAAAGTTGTAGAGAATTAAATTTCCTATGGAATGGACATAAGATTTGATTTTTTCTGATAAAACGCTATTTATTATGAATTATTGAAGTTTCAGAATATTGGGTCTGAATTGATTTTGTTACAAAAAATATTTAAAACATGTTTTTCATGTTGGTGGGCCCTACTTGCATGTGTAAAATTCTGAAATTAGATTTTCCAAGTGTGCATATGATTTTTTTTATAAATATTATTATTTTATTAAAATTTCTACTTTAGTGTTTTAAACATTTTCCTATAAATAGGTGCTTAGGTTAGAATAAAAAATCACAACAGAATCTGAAGTTTTCTTTCTATATTATCAAGCGTACTTTTGTGAGTATTTCGATACTTTAAGTGTTGCTATACGGTGCAAGTTTCTTTCAGCGGTATATCTGATATTCCAGTCAGAAGTATTGTTCTTTTGAGGTAAGGGATGTTATTTTTTTCTTAAATGATATTATTTCTTTCAATATCATTATACCGGAATATTGGTATGAATTTTATTATGAAATTTTTACTTTTCATGTCGAGATTACTATTCATGAGTTACTATTCATGAGTACTATTAACGAAGTATGATGATTTTTCTTATAAAATTTCTATCTTTTAGTGTCGGGGTTACTATTCACGTATACGGCACTATTCATGTATACGATATTATTCACAGAAAAATTAAATTTTCTTTTCTGTGTCTACGATTGTATGTTATGGTTCATATCTTTGATTGGATCTATGTTTTAATCTTCATTTTTTATTTCTGCTCCAAAATTGATTATTATGGAGTATTTTTAAACTTAGATAAACTAAAGTACGAATCCCTAATCTTTATCCTTTTATATCTCTAGATTCGTTTTCTTGAAAATATTTTTATTATCCTCAGTCCTAAATGGTGATTTAACTAAATATCTTTGGCATGTAGTGCAAAGATGAATGATTACCTGATGAATATCTTTGGCCCGTAGTGCAAAAATGGACAGGTGTTGAGATGAACATGACCAACTGGTGATACAAATGAATATCTTTGGTCCGTAGTACAAAGATGAATATTTGGTTCAAGATGTATATTGATTGATGTCACAGGGATAAAATATTGATGATGGACATTTAAATCATAAAAGACAGTAGACTTCATTCTCTACTTAACTCTTCTAATGAATTGTTATTTCCGCTGCGAATATTGATCTAAAACTTGTTGTCTATAATATTCTATCAGATTTTTTCCCTGTTGAGGACTAACGATAATTTGTTCTATATTATCTTAGTGATAATATTCTTTACTGGGCTAGTTGAGCTCACCCTTTTCCTTTTTGTTCTATTTTTTTTCTCATGAGGAGAGAATATAGCGGGAACTAGTCGGGGTATGGAATGATGGTTCAAGATAGTTGTTTTAGTAGTCCTCACTATTTTGTAAGATAGTGTATCAATAATTAAAATGAGGACTCCATTTGAGTTTGAATACTATCTAGATGACAATATTTATATTTAAACTCACAGTATATGTGTGTTGTCGTACTTTGCATGACAATTGTAATAATAAAGTTGTAGTTATTTTCTGTACCATGTATTTGGCGACTCAGAATGGGTTGGGTGGAATGGACTTATTTTGGGTGCGTTACATGTGACTCATAATCATATGTATGTTTTTGAACCCCATAAGCGTATGGACAATCCTTGATTGGTTCTTGGACTATGTATTGCTAGGAAAAGTTCTTAAACTCATATTATTGTGGCAAGTTCCTGAACTTCCAATGTGTAGAAAGTTTGATGAACTATATTGGGGTATATGAATATTGTCAATTGAGATCTAAGGATATTTAGTATAAAGAGCATTGGTGGTACTAGGGATAGAAAGAATTATTAAATAATGAAGTAGTGAAGAAAAGAGTGAAGTTGATGGAGAAAACATGGATTATTCTAAATCTTCTAGCTATGCTAGATTTTCAAAATTTATTGACTTCGTGCTGATGTTGTCACTTCTGAGTCTTTTGAAAATATTGGATCAAATGATTGAACCATTGGGTTTTTAAAACAGTGATATTATTCACATGTCTATGTTAATTGCTTCAGCTTGACAAAAATGATTTGAAATTATCAAAATGTATTTTATATAATTATATGCATCATTTGATATGGTGTAGAAATAATAATCGAGGAAGTCATTAATGCAGTTGAACCTAGGGTTAGATGTGATCATAGGATTGTCAGCGTATGATGTAGCATGACAAAGTCATATAATGACGAAATCCTCAACGTACCATTAAGACGGTACGGTATCATAATATCATAAAAAGGATTTTTGGTTTTCTTTAAACGAAAGTTATGCCAATTAAGTTGGTTAATATATATATATATATATATATATATATATATATATATATATATATATATATATCGATTGATGTCCGAGTTGTTGCTAGAAGTTTATATTATTTGATTCAGCTAGACGAATATTGAAGGATGTTTATGAAATTCAAGCGTTCTTTGTCAAACGATGCCAAACCAATTTTTTTGTGCGGATTTAGATGTTGAGAAGCTGAGGTGAACAACCCTATAATAGGAGACATGTTATTAGAGACAATGGTTATGAAAGTAACGTATATAGTCGTTACGATTTTACAATGTAATACTGTGACAACCCCAAAATAGGTCCATTCCATCCAACCTATTCTGAGTCACCAAATACATGGTACAGAAAACAACTACAACTTTATTACAACAATTGTCGTGCAAAATACAACAACACATATGCTGTGAGTTTGGATACAAATATATACCAAATGTGACTCATGTCCCAACCATGGACAGCACCTCACAATAATACCTTACATAACGGTATAGTCAAAAACTGTTTTAGAAATTAAAATCTTTGGGAAGTGCTCAAGGAAACCTTCGTACATGGGAGGCCATGCATCTAGGTTATGATAGATATCATATGGCCACAGAATTATCCTTGGTTGACCCAATAGACCCCAAAGAAAAACAAGAAGTTTACTATCATATTCTTCCCAATGGTGAGTCTTCGCTTGACTTATCATTATCTCCACTGTCTCTAATTGAGAATTATACTTCAAACAAACACCAAGATTATATAGGTAGTGCTCGTAAAGATACTCAGCAAGTGGATGAGCACAACCCTGTCTTATGATGACACGAGGTTGTATGTCATTAGATATCTTGTATGATAGTGACAAAACACCCTTCCAACGTTGGGTTTGCCTCACCCTATTTTCTTCACCAAATATAACTACTAAATGATGACCACCGTTCTATTCCCTTGTTACCCCTGCTCGACCCAGCTACACTCTTATTACCTGAAAGGAATTGTGAAACAAAAGGGTGAGCACAACTAGCCCAGTAAAGAATATCATGACTAAAGATAATTAAATTATCAGTAGCCTTCAACAGAATTAAATTAGAGATTTAGAACATATGGCAGATGATAAAATTTTCAACCATAGTTGCAGCGGAACAAGCAATCCATTAGAAGAGTCAAATAGACCATAAAGTCTATTATCTTTTTCATGTTAAAAATCCACCAACAATGTTTTATCCCTGTAACATCAATCAACAATTCTGGTCCACAATCATATGAATAACTCATAATCATAACTGTAGTTCTAAATTCCTCTTCTCATCCAGGACGAAGATAATTTTCATCACCTATCTTTACCTGAAACATCAAAGATCATGGTTACACCAAATCACATTTCATGTTCATAATCATACTAATAACTTCATCTTTACACTACGGCCAAAGATATTCATTTGTATCACTAGTTGGTCATTTTCATCTCAACATCTGTTCATCTTTGCACTATTGGCCAAAGATATTCAACAACATGTCATCTTTGTACTACGGGCCAAAGATATTCATCAATAATTCATCTTTGCACTACAGGCCAAAGATATTCCTCAACAGTTCATATTTTCACTACGGCCAAATATATTCATCAACAGTTCATATTTGCACTACAGGCCAAATATATTAATATCTCAAAGAAATATATAATCATTTCAGAATTTATATAAACAATAATTATAACCATGTTGATCAATTCACATTTGCACTTAATTTAAAGATATTCACTTATAAATTCAATGGTCATGATCATACCAGTCAACAATTCAACTTTGCACTACTAGCCAAAGAGAACCCATAGTCATGATCATACCAGAAATCTACCCATCTTTACACTCAAGTCAAAGAAAAATATCATCATTAGGGTTATAATAATGTTATATATGATAATAAAATCAATATAATCAACATATAGATTTAATCTCAAGAGTAATATTCATAAATCAACTATAATTTGGTCAGAAAAAGAAACCAATTTTGTCGTGAATAGTAACTCGTGAATAGTAATTCATAAATAGTAACTCGACATGATAAAGATAGAAATTCCACAATAAAATACATACCAATATTTCGGTATAATGATATTGAAAGAATAATATTTCTTAAGCTTATAAACAATTTATTTTAATTGTTTACACTTTACAAAATAATGCATTTAATCATTCTAAAATGCCAAACTCATAAGATTTCATCACCAATAACCAAAACCCTCATCAAAAATCTGCATATACCTCATATAGGATTCTCAAGTCATAAAATCCTATTTTTTAATTTTCTTACTTCACATAACATATTTAATTCATTTACTCATAACTAGTCTATTTTCATGAAAAATACCAAATCAGTTCTAAAAATATTTCTTTTATGGGATTTAGCAGAATATAGTCCCATATTGAACATATATTTTTCTCAGAATTTTTAAAAGTCATTTACTATTTTTCATATGGCCAAAACAGCCAAATATTTAGACATTTATCAAAAATTGTACTATTATCTAAAAATTCTGAAATTCACAAAATATACTCCTATCATATACATGTACTCCCAATAAAAATTTCATCAATTTTGGAGTTAACCACAAGAAGTTATAAGCAGTTACTTTTAAAATAGTCTTTTCTTATAAAATTCATAACTCTTAATCTATACATCCAAAAATCACCATTTTTGGACACAATCAAGAAAACTCATCAAAAAATCATTTCAAATTTTTCCAGAATTTTTGAAGGTCGGAAGAATTACGAACTTAAAAATATAATAACCCTTAAAATTCCTTACTATCTCTTACAATCCCTTACCTCAAAAGAGCAGTACTTCTGATCGGTATAAGGCTGAAGAAAACTTGCACTGATGAATAGAAACTCACAGAGTATCTAAATACTCATAAATACACTCAATAATCTAGAGAGAGAAAGAGAGAAAACTTATGAATTCTGGTGTGATTTTCAATTCTAACTTAGCCCTCTATTTATAGGAAAATTTAGTAGGCTTGACCTGCAACCTGATGGCTTTACCTGCTATTATTCCCACCCACCACATTTGAAATATAATTCAGCACATTTCTTCACCAACCACAACTGGGGCCCACCAATTCTAGAATTTTCCACCAAAATGATAAACTCCGAAAATTCAACAATTTCTGAACCAGTCATCTCGTAAAATTCATAATAAATCATACGTTCATTTTTAACTGTTCAAAATTTGTGGGCATATACTCAACTTATATATGTATAACATATCCAAAAATTACCACGATCCAACGGTCAGATTAAAAATTATAACCCCCGTAAAATATCTCAAAAACCCTAATTTTTAATACCTTCATTCCGACAAAAATGCGGATAAAAACCTCAACATTAACTCCTTCATTTTTAACCACAAAAATATATCCCTCGTTTATATCCACATAAAATAAATATTTCCTTATCATATGAATCAATAATTAATTATTCACAAATAATATTACAAAATCACATTTATGACAACCAGGCCGTTCCTAGGAAAGAGGGGGCTTTCCAATAAGAATTTCTCCTTACTGGCGCGCAATTAGATAACCAAACCTCTCCTTAGACAGAACTTTCTAGACATTGCCAATAATGCTATCTAATAATATTATTTAAATAATATGAATTATTGATATGATAATGGAGATGATGTGCAGCAATAATTATTGAAACAACAATAATATAAAATATCAACGCAGCAATTATTGAATCAATAACATAAAATATTGGACAGTAATTACTGTGACAATTATTCAGTAGTTCCTTCTTACGTAAGAATCAATAATTTCAAAAATACTGTGCAATACCGTGTGCTACTGTGCAATAACGCGTATTACTATATTTTAACCACCGGGTATTCCAACAGTGTTAACGGTAACAATTACGCCGTTATTTATAAAAACTCAAATTTGTCGTTTTCTTCATCCGACAGTTATTCGTTATGGGGACCACAAATAGCTGCGCCGTCGTACGAATATTCCCCAACAGAAAGAATATTCCACGACCAAACGAATATTCCCCGACAACAATAATTATTTTATAACCACTTGCTTATTTTGAAAAAAAATTCATATTTCACCCATAACTTTAAACTTTTATCAATTTAACCATTTACTGAATAGTAATTATAAGAAAAATTGAATACTTTTATTTCATAAAATTCAGGATTTTACAAATACGTTGTGCACGACGTAGTGGTACGATAGGCTGATCACCTAGAGTACTTGCAGAGAGTGTTTTCAGTCTTTATGATTGATAAACATTCTGTTACAATGGTTTACGGTGTGAAGTACCGGGGGTGAAGCACTATTAAACCTAGAGATGAGTTCAAGGTCTTGTGACCCCTCAGCATGATTTGGAATCTTTTAAATTCCTGAGTATTTCATATCGGTTCCCAATTATTGAGCAATTGTGGAAGATTCTTATTATTCTGAAGGGTGAATGTGGCAAGGAGGATATTACTTAGAAAGAAGTAAGTTATAGAGCGCGACATGTGATGGTGAGTAAATTGATCAAACCGTAATAATTCCAAGAAAGAAATCAAATTTCGAAAAGAGGAGGGATGAAGTTGTCAAAGGAAAATGTGAAATTTTTAGAAGAAAAATGTGTAAAGAATATGATGATTTTAGGAAAAAAATTCTTAGAGAAATGTGGTCATAGAACCCAATAAATGAATAAAGATTAATGTAAAAGTTTATTTTGATAAATCAAATTAACGAAGATTAGTAAGTTAAAATTTCGAGGACGAAATTCTTAGAAGAAGGGGTGAATGTAATATCACACGTGTTTATGAATTGAGTATATTATAATAATTCTTAGAAAAAGGTAATGAATGAGACAAATAATATATAATACTCGAAATATTCCGAGTTCAAATAAAGGCTATGAGAATAAAACCTATAAGAATTTATTGAGAAAGTGAATGGAGGAGATAAAATATAAAATCTATATTAAGGTAATGTGGTGAAGATAAGATTTTGAAAGAGGTTCAATGAAACCCGAGAAAGGAAGGTTGTGTTGATTTCGAGGACGAAATCCTTATAAGGAGAGAATGATGTGACGATCTAGATTTTTAGAAATTCTTAAATAAGAATTTAATAAATAAAATTCTTATTATGAGATATATATATTTTGGATTATATGGTTTGGTGGAAAGAAATGAAATATATATAAGATTTAATGGTTAACTAAAGAAAGTGAATAGATTTAGTTATGTAAAGGAATATGGTGGAAAAAGAAATTAACTGAATAAATATTGTTTAATTTAAATTAAGTTGAAAATTATATTATAGAATAATATAATTTGATTATTATGCCCTGCTGGCAATGGAATTATTATGAAATAAATTTCATAAATAATTAGAGTACTTCACTTAATTTAAATAGTGAATTAACGTACATAAATATATTTGTTTTAATAAAATGAGAAATCAATGTGTTACATATACATGTAATATGTTAATGTAATATGATTGTGAATTTTTTTTATATAGTTAAAATATTTATAGAATAAAATAAATATTTGACGGGAATTGTTATGGGATAATTTATTTAAAGTGTGATAATATTGATGGAATGAAAAATATTATAATTTAATCAAATTATTACATTAGAGAATTAATAATTTGTTACATAAAATTAGAGTTATATTGGTTAAGTAATTTAATCAAATAAAGTGTGACATTTGTGAACCATATGATAAGGGGAATTATTAAAATAAATTAGTTCTAGCCAAACATGGCCTAGAGACCTTTTGTATTTGAAACTGTCGTGACTCTTTGTATTGGTAACTGACCAAGCCACGTTTAAGTTGAGCTTCAGTTTATGTTTACGTTATATTCCTAAGGCTAAGAGTTAGAAAACAGAGAGAAAGAGATAGCAGAGAAGAGAGCTTAAGAAAGAAATTGAGAGAGGAGAGGGTTTTTGTGCTTTGAAGAAGAGAAATTCTGAGAATCAAGAGGAAGAGGAAACAAAGCTCTCCAATCAACTAACTAAGGTATAGAATAATCAAAGAAAAATTCTAATATTTTAGTTCTTATTTTCCAAAATTAGTTCTCTGTAATTGAATTTTTTATGGTTGATTTCTTGTGAAATCTGATATATGTGTTAATGGGGGTATATAATTTGTTCTGTCATCTATAGTTGGATTTGAGTCAAGCAAATTCATGTTTTTAATGTTACATAAAAGAAGTTTGGTTTTTGGCTTAATATGTGTGTTTTGGCCTATTTTGAGACTAAAATTGGTTAGGAATTCATGGATAGAATCTGAAAATGATGATAGATGTTGTTAGTGTTTTGAAAAACAAAAAAACCCAATTAGAATGAACTAAAATGGAGTTAAATCAAATTCATGGTGAATGATTACGCTAAACATGTTAAAACATGAAAAATAGAGTATGAACATGAGTTTTGGGTTATTTAAATTTTTTGTAAATTTTTGATTTTTTGATATGTTATATTTCAATGAATTACGAATCCATAGAATTGAAAACGGACTAATTTGGACGTGTATAGCTCGAGTTATGAAGATTAGAAGGAGAAAGGGTCAAAAATTCGCAAGAACAGCCAAATTTAGAAAATAATTACGTAGAAATCTGCTAGTGGGTGCTGCAGCGCTGCCCCCAAGGGTATTTGGGGAGCCGCGACGCTGGAATAGTATCAGGAAAGACTGTTTTGACCTCCTTTAGTAAAACGGGCATAACGTTTTCATATGAACTCCGATTTAGGCGATTTAGGATGATTAGGAAAGATAAGGAGGATACCTACAACTTTCATTCAAAAAGGTTTTAAATTTGAGGTCATTAGCAGGGTCAAAAATGGACATCTTTGAGACTGCTGTGTATCCGGAGGCAATTGAAAGGCATCGGACATGTACGTATGCAAGTGAAGTGCTTAATTCTAACGATAAAAGATGTTGTTCTAAGTTATAAAAATTGAATATTATGAAATATAATGATGCTTAATATTAATAAATGATGTATTAGACAAGTTTATAAGCATGCTAAGTATACTTAAGATAGGCGAATCGGGCGTGTGAAGAATGAATGTCTAAACGTCGTGTCAAGTGTTAATGAACTTAAAAAGTGTTTCAATTCAAATGAAATGAACTTCATAAGATATAAAACAGGGTTAATATAAAATAATAAGGAGTCCTAGCAAGACTTAAACACATAATTGGACAGTGTATGTTAAACCAAAAAGGGAGAGAATTATGAAATGTAAAGTAGAGTTACATAATCAATTAACAAAGTGTCATTATGTGGCTAATTGTGGTATGTATGTGCTCTTAATTGTGTAGGATATTTGAAGGACGAGTTATCATATCTTTGCAAGGAACGCTTTAAGGCAAGTCTTTCAATTCCTTTGTGTTCTGTGATCTTATATCTTGATGTTGTATGAAATGTTATTAAGTATGCTTAAGTTATGTTATGCTTTATGAGCAATGAAAGTCAATATATGACTAAGTTGATTGGGTTATGGTACCCAATATGTAGGTGATATATGATATAAACTAATATTGTTTAGAGTATCAAAGCTTGTATAGCATGAACACTAGAATGATTATGAGATGTATGTTGAACGTGTTATTATGTGCTACCTGATGCATGAAAACTGTTAGATTTGCTGGGTTGTCGAGCTCAATCTTGCAAATAACCATTTTTGCAGGTTAAGGACTCAAGGTAATGTTATGTGCTACTTGAATGACATGGATCAGATGTAATGCATGTGTTGGGTCTTCAACTTTTAGTTTTATTTTGATGATAACAATAATTAGTAAATAAATTAATTAAAAGGGTAGAATCCTCTCCATAGGATTTTTTATTATAATTATTTTATTTATCTTATTTACTTTGACCAAAAATATTTTTTAAATCTTATTTAATTGATCTTGATGTCTTAAAGTGTTAAATCAAATGGGTCACTTATATTGGGACAATGCTTGTTAATTTGCTGGAAATGAATTGGGTCATGCATTGTGGGACAAAAATCATATGTTGATCATAAAATGCTTGTTTGACCGAATTTGGAAAGAAGATGGAGATTTTGATTAAATTATTTTTTGACTTGTGGGCATCTTCTATTTATTCTCAAATTAATTTTATTATTTAAAAAAAAACTTAAAAATTATTTTATTTTAAAATTGGGCAAAATTATTTTATTGTTTATATATATATATATATATATATATATATATATATATATATATATATATATATAACTATTGATGCATGCATGAATTACTTTTGACTGAAGCTTTCAATTGATCATTTAATACAAGCAACTTGGCAAATGTGATTTCAAATTAGTTTTAACCAAATGAATGTTGGGCTTCAAATTAAATGTTAAGTGCTTGGAAAATGGCACGGGCGGAAGTTTGAAATTGTATATGTGGCAATCTGCGTGCTCTTCTTTCATCCAAACCATTGATTTTAAATTAAACATTCATTTAAAATCAGATTTCAAAAATTACCATTTTACCCCTGACTTCAAAAATCTATAAATAAGAGACATTTCTTTCATTTTCAATTTGCCAATTCACTTTCAAGAAAAGCTTATTTCTCTCCTACATACTCTCTCTCTAAGAAGTTTTCTCTCTCTTCTTATCAAAGTTCTAATTATTTGAGAAGAGAAAATTGGTCTAAGCATATTGAGATAAGTTGTTTAATTTATTTATTTGAATTATCTCTTACTTGATTTATATATATATAGATATATGAATATACATTGTTATACACAATTCTATATATCTATATTTCACCTATTTATCAAATAAAAGGATACTTGATAGCCGCAAGCCTACGGAGATACACCTCTACGGAGAAAAATTTGAACCGTACGATTCCTTTTAGTCTTCAGTAACCTTTTATTGATATTATTTATATAAATATCGTAAAATAAATACGACACTTGATAGCTCAAAACAACACTGAGATATTCCTCCAAAAAGAGGAATCATCCGAATCGGATTTGAGAATCGTAGTGATCTATTGAAAATATTTATATAAATATCAATTGTGAAAATATAAATTTTGTCATACTTAGATGCCGCAAGGCTACGGATATACACCTCTACAAAAAGGAATTCGAACCGTACAATTTCTTATAGTACTAAGTGACTTTATTTATACAATCACATAATAGATAAAATATTGTTATATATTATCTGAGTTAAACAAATATATTTGTTATATCAAGTATTGCTTAACCAATTTATTCATTATACTTGAGATCTGTCATCACAAGTATTTTATTTCATCATAAATTCATTTATTCATAAAATACTTGTTGCATAATATAAAAGTTATTTAAACTTTTATTTCACAAACTTTAGTGAATATATCTGCTTAAATAGAAGCATATTTGATTCAAAGCTTAAAAAACTTATTTGCTTACTCAGAAACATTTTCACTCTAAATATAAAAGTTATTTAAATATTTATATTTAAACTTAAAGTGACTTTTCTTTACTCCATAAAGAGTAAATAATTCTTTATAAATTGTATTAAAATTATTTATCTACTTATACAGAAACATTTTTTAGCATTAGCTGAAATTGACTTATTTACTTATTCAAGAAGCATCTTTTTCACTCAAAACATAAAAGTTATTTAAACTTTTATAACTGTGCATAAATTACATATTTGCTTACTTAGAAGCATTATTTGATCAAAACATAAATTACTATCTACTTACAAAGAAGCACATTTTCTCAAGAATAAAAGTTTTTGAACTTTTATATATATTTGCTCTTTAATTAATATCTGCTTATTTAAGAAGCATCAATCTATACTAAATTCTTATCTTCTTATTTAAGAAGCACATTGTTGTAAAATCATTTGTATAAAGAGAAAATGTCAGAGTTAGTTTATTTTATGTACCTGTGAGAAAGACGAGTAATTCTTCGACCAAGATCAGAGTCTTAGAGAGGTCAGCGGGAAGTTGAGTCTCTAGTGTACTTGTGAGGTGAGGAAGAGGCTGTTGTCTCAAAACCAGAACATAGAATAGAACTAAACTCAAAAGAAGTACAACTAAGCTTGAGGAGGGAGCAGGGAGCTTGCTGTCCAAGATAGATTAGTTGGGAATAGTTGGAAGTTTGACTATAAAACTTTGTAAAGGCTTATCCGCCTGTTGAAGGAGTATTTATTACTGATAGTAATAGGATCTCAAGTCCTAGAGAGGAGCTTGAGACTAGACGTAGCAGCATACCCGGGATGTATGTTGTGAACCAAAAAAATCTCTATGCATTGTGTGATTAAATTTTTACTGTCTTGCATATTAATTTCTAACACTGCAAATTAATTATTCAAAAAATCAAAAAGGCTTTAGATAATTTTTAAATCTGTAATAATCTATTCAACCCCCCTTCTAGATTATTTTTGGACTTTCAGCATGAAATTAAATATTTTAGCTATAGTTGTTATTCTTTTAAACCATGTTTAAGGTTCTGGAAATGTACTTGGTGGTTTATGATGTTTAATTCATGTTGAGTTGTATAGTTTGAGTTATCCAAAGTATAAAGGATACTGAATTAGGATGTAAGGTTTAATATAATAACTCTGATGATACGAATCATAAAATAAATTTGATTTAGAGGTGTGTAGATGATAAAGAATATGATTCAGGAAAATAAATAAGGAAAAACTGAAAAGTTTTAATTATTCCGCACTTTTATTGATTAAATCATTGAATAATGATGTAAAATTAGAAGTTTGATTTATTGTTTACAGGCGAAGACGAATGTTGAATTATTTAAATTTTGGGGTCGTTATAGTACCACACCCATATTGCGGAATATAAACAAAAAAGTCACAAATCTCACATTCTTTAGAAGAAAGCCCTGTCCCCTAAAAGATAATAGCATTAAATACAACTTGGTACTTCTCTCTACATTTTTGGTTCTCTATGTCGAGATACTTTAAAATGATTTGATCTATATATCTAAGCATATCTTTTTGTGTAGGTCCTAGGGTGAGCATCATATCAAGTACAATAATTTCTATACATTTTCATTGATGATTCCAAAAAAAATTCATTTCATAGTTTGCAGTATAAGAACTAAAGTGAACATATGGCTAAGGCTAATAGTTTGCCCTTTGTTAAGGAGTGACAATCAAATGTCATTTCATGCAGTCTTATCAAATGTCTAGCGCCATCTTATCCATTTCATCTCTATTTCTTATCTTGTTTCAACAAAAGAAGGAACCATTGTAAGACCCCAACTTTTATAAATAAAGATGAATTTTCTATAAATATCATTTTTGAATATTATGGAGTTAATTTGATATAATGTTATAGTTGTGGGTAATATTTATAAATTTTACAAAGTACACAAGTTGTTATATAATATTCGATTGGTCGGGGAATATTCGTTTTAACAGGGAATATTCGTACAACGGCACAATCATTGGTGGACCCCACAACGGAATTATTGTCGGATTGAGAAAACGACAAAAATATTTTATTAAAAATAACGACGGAAGTTTTACCATTGATATTGTTGAACTACTCGGTAGTAAAAGTACAGTAATACGTGTGGTTGTATAGTAGCACACGGTATTGATTATTAATACTTATGTGAGAAGTCACTCAGTTTGACTCAATTATTGTCAGTAAATAATATGAATTATTTAGAGATAATGACGTTTTGTTTTATTCGTATTATTAACGTAATAAAACAGAAACATCTTTTTATATAAAACAGAATACTTTATTAAAGTTATTCTATAAATAGAATATATTATATTTTATTTAAAAAATTTTTCTTTAAATATGGACCGTCAGATTAAAGTAATCAATCTGGACCGTTCATGGATTAGTTACTATGCATTCTATTTTTTTATAAATAGCAGCTCATTCCTTCATTATTTCTTACGAATTCACTGAACTCTAGGGAGAGAAACTATAGAGAGAGAGAAGAAGAGTATTCTACTACTTAACTACTTCCTTATTTCAGCTCTTCTTTAAAACGGTAAGGGGTGTTATTCTTTCTTATTCATGAAGAGAACTGTTGTTATTCCATTTCTTATTATTCTGTTGGAATAACCTGTATACGCGGTCTACCCTATACTTGGTGACATTCTTCTATTATTCTATTGGAACATCCTGTCTGTGTGTTTTACACCGGACCTAGTTCCGTTTTTATTATTATTCTGTTGGAACATCCTGTTTGTGTGTTTTACATCGGACCTGGTTCCGTCTTTATTATTATTTTGTTAGAACATCCTGTCCGTGTGTTTTACACCGGACCTGGTTCCGTCTTTATTATTATTCTGTTGGAACATCCTGTCTGTGTGTTTTACATCGGACCTGGTTCCGTCTTTATTATTATTCTGTTGGAATATCCTGTCTGTGCGTTTTACGCCGGACCTAGTTCTATTTTTTATTATTCTGTGGGAATAACCTGTCTGTGCGATCTATCGCATGCATGGTGATTTCTTTTGTTATTCCATTCTTTATTATATTCAGTTGGTTAAGTTTTGACTTCTATACTCCATGAAATTTGTGGAATATCCTTGATAATTGCGTTTCATCCAGTATCTTTTCATGAAAATATTCTTCTAAGCATTCTTAAATTTTACTCCACAAAGCAGTATCATGTTGACAATTTGGACGTTGTTAATTCTTGGATAAATTAATTCTTGAACTTATTTTATTGAATTCTTATATCATTGTCATCATCCTCATGTTTATAAAATGTTGAAAGTCATCTGTGGCATGTAGTGCATAGATGGACTTGGTATGATTATGACCAGGGATTATTCGGTATAATCATGACCGTAATGTTACAAATGATGTGGTAAAAGTCATCATTTGCCCGTAGTGCATTGATGGACAGTTGTTGGCATGATCATGACCATTAATGAATACACGAATATCATTGGCCGTAGTGCAGGGGTGATTCGATGATGTGGATTATTTTATTAAGCTGAGTCCCAGTGATCATAGTGTTAAAAAATCTTTTAAATCATAAAAGATAGTAGAGTTTATTTTCTACTTGACTCTTTTAATGGATTGCTTGTTCCGCTACAGTTAAACTTGATGTCTATTATATTTTATCAGTTTAAATTGTTGAAGGCTAATGATAATTTATTCTGCATTATCTTAGTCATAATATTTCTTACTGGGCTAGTTGAGCTCACCCTTTCTTTCACTGTTCTCTTTAGGAAATGAGAACGTAGCTGGGGCAAGTCGGGGAACGGAGTGATGGTCCGAATGATAGTTTTAGTTAGTAGTCCTCACTATTCTATGTAATGGTGTGTTAATAAATGTAATGAGGACTCCTTTTGAGTATGAATACTCTCTAGAAGATAATATTTGTATTCAAACTCACAGTTTATGTTTTGTCGTATTGTACACGACAGTTGTATTAGTAAGTGTATTTGTATTCTGTACTATGTATCTGACGACCCAAGATGGGTGATGTATACCTAATTTTGGGGGCGTCACAACCATGCCTCTTATGCTTTTCTTATTAAGCGAGAGATAGAGACACCTTATAAGGAACTAAACAACCTGCTGCCCACTCCAGCATTTTTGCCCTAAGATTTACTATTTTATTATGTTTCACATTTACTTCTACATTTTTCTGTCTCTGACTCTCTACAAACATAATGATTCATATTCGTAGACAGATGAAAGCAAAATAATGCATTTTTGAGTTGCACACTAACATTATTGACTGAAAGAAAAGTTACTAGATTAGGATCTTAAGAAAGCACAACAACAAAGATATAAAAAATTTACTCAAACAGCTATTGCATAAAAAAGAACTCAATACGCATGGATCAAATTACCTGCTCAAGATCAAGCCTTGAATCAATCTCAAACATTGGAAACGACTCAAGCCGACGTATCCTCCCACAAATCAGCCTATCACATATAAATACAATAAAAGTATCACTCATCGCAAACCCAATAACTGTAGTAATCAAATTCATACTTGAGCCTAGCATCTATAATTACCACTAAATCAATAACTAAGTTCTTCCACAAGGTAAATGAAGAGTTAAAATTACTAAAGCCAAATCAAAAGATATAATGTGAATTTTCTAATTCTGGATTGTGAAAACATAATTACAGAACCAACAACCCAATTAAAGAAGAAGATTGCTAATAGAGACATAAATGGATCCCAGATTATAATTCACCAAAATAGGTCAATGATGGGTTATGAAAAACAAAAGAAGCTAAAATAAAGAAGAGCAAGGCCCATAAGTTAACACACATAAATATACGGACATCGGAGAGAGAGTAGAAGTGACGGAAGCGGATGTGGGAGGTGGAACTATGGCTGTCGAAGGAGTTGAAATCGCGACGGCCAAGGAGGAGTGCGGTGGCCCTGTGCTCGGAGAAGACATTACTAAACCTAGGATTCTTCGTTTAGTGATAACATTGAAGCAGAACTGACTGAAATTGAAGCAACACCAACATTGCTAAACCTATGGTTCTTCGTTTAGGTTTCTTCGCTTTCTAATTTGGGAGGATGAAGCCATTATATACGATTTGGGGGGAGAGAAGCCTTATACGAATGTCAGAGAGATGCCGTTTTTTTAAAACAAATAAGCCAAAACAACGTCTTTTTGGTTAACTGTGTAAAAAAAATTGCAAGACTGTGTATACCCATTTTCCCCTTTTCTAATTATATATGTTATAGTGATTATATAAATTGTTAAAAAGTTACAAAAAGCTCGTTTGCCTAAATTATATAAAGAAAACTTATAGAAAACAAGTCCAAAACGGGCCCTAGGCCGAGTTATCCACTCATTACAACTTATGGGACTCGATTTGGAGTTTCGGTGGCCGAGTTATCCGCTCGTTAGCTTAACTTAGAAAAATTTAGGAAAAAGCAGACCAAAAACTCTTCCCGGGCGTCGAAACAATGTGAAACCATAGGCGAAACACCTCTTAGATATTTTGAAAATGTTACAACTTATGAGACTCGATTCCGAGCTCCAGTGGTTGAGTTATCCGCTCATTTGCCTAACATGCATATATTAAAGAACATTTAGTAACATATAGATAAAACTCACCCCGGGCGTTAAAATGAAAGGAAATCATAGACATAACACCTCATAGATATTTGAAACATGTTACAACTTACGGGACTCAATTTCGAGTCCCAGAGGCCGAAGCTCATTTGTCGAACTTGCATATATTAAAGAACACTTAGCAACATATAGATCAAAACTAGACTCAGGTGTCGAAATGACACGAAACCATATACATAGAACCTTATAGATATTTGGAACATGTTACAACTTACAGGACTCGATTCCGAGATCCTGAGGCCAAGTTATCATCTCATTTGTCGAACTTGTATAAATTAAACTTAGAAAAATAGTCGAAAAAGAAACCAAAACCCGCCCTCGGGAATTAAAACGACACAAAACTATATATATCACCTCATAGATATTTGGAATACGTTACAACTTAAGAAACTCGATTCCGAGATTTGGAGGTCGAGTTATCAGCTACTTTGTCGAACTTGGATATATTAATGAACAATTAGCAACATATAGACCAAAATCCACCCCGAGCATCTAAACGACACGCAACCATTGACATAGCACCTGATAAATATTTGAAACACATTACAATTTATGGGACTCAATTCTGATATCCAGAGGCCGAGTTAGCAACTCATTTGCCTAACTTGTATAAATTAAAGAAAACTTAGAAAAATATACGAAAAATACACCAAAACCCGCCCCGGCTGTTGAAACGACACGCAAAAATAGACATAGAACCTTATAGATATTTGGAACACGTTACAACTTAAAAGACTCAATTCTGATATCCGGAGGCCGAGTTATCAGCTCGTTTGCCTAACTTGTATAAATTAAATAAAACTTAGCACATTATAGACCAAAACCCACTCCGGGCGTCGAAAAGACACACAACCATAGACGTATCACCTCAAAGATATTTGGAATACGTTATAACTTACGGGACTCGATTCCAATATCTGGAGGCTGAGTTATCAACTTGTTTGCCTAACTTACATAACTTAAAGAAAACTTAGAAAAATATACGAAAATTAGACCAATACCCGCCCCGGGTGTCGAAACGACATGCAACCATAGACATAGCACCTCATAGATATTTAGAATATGTTACAACGTACGGGACTCGATTCCGATATCCGCAAGCCGAGTTATCCACTCGTTTGTAGAACTTACATAACTTAAAGAACACTTAAAAAATTATTTAAATATGCTCTCTTCTGGAATTCATTATTAATATTTTAATTTTGTAAGGTCTAGTTGATGAGCCTCGTGGGGGTTAAGGCGGCGGCGCAGGCGATGAACACAGAGGAGCTGGCGAGGGCCCTAGAGGAGATGGTAAAGACAGCCGAGCTGATGCTGATGATGCTACGGAGGGTGGGACTTGTAGTGGGACCAACTATGGCATGATAGATGGCGATGATGATGATGATGATGGTACTCCTAAATTGGGGATATAGTTAGTTTATCTTTATATTTTGACTTTCATGTATGTACTTATACAGTTTTTGGGTAGTACAAACTTTGATGAAAGTTTTCTGATGATTATATTTTGTATCTACTAACATTTTATACTTTATCTATGTCATTAGCAACGATTGGCGACGACATGCCCGTTTCTAATGGCCTATATCGATGGTCTTAGCGACGGATCTTTGCTTATGGTAATAATATCTTTGCTTATGGTAATAATATAATTAAAACACATTGGTGACGGACCAGCAGTCATTGGCAACGGCCAGTCCGTCGCTAATGACCATTTTAATAAATAATTTTTAATAGTCATTGGTGACGAACAGTCCGTCGCCCCTGTCGTCGCTAATGACCCCATCTCCAATGACCTCAGTACCGACGGCGGTCAAACGAGAGCGAGGTTCGACGACCCCTGAGGCGACAGGAGTGGCAACGAGCGTTTCCGTCTCCAATGACCTCATTGCCGACGACAAGGGGTCATTGGCGACGACAATGCCCGTCGGCAATGACCTTTTTTTGTAGTGGTATAAATTTTAGTATATTTCTCGTTAATGAATAAAGTGAAAAAGATTATTATTAATGTTATATTTATTTTTGCAGGCTCTACCCAGCGCCTGCGTCCGAGAGCACCCATGGGACCATCATATACGGACACTGGCTTAGACGACACCATGTTCTAGAAGGTTATGGCGGTGGTGTCGGAGAGGTTTGGTACGAATCCGATATTCTATCGTCAAGACCTGCCCAGTCGTGCTCGCATCCATTAACTTGCTCAGGACATTGCAACTGAGCCCACCGCCGAGAGTACGAGTATCCCTTTGGAGCAGTTTGTCGTGATACGCGACTAGGTGGTCCAGATGGTGGTTACCCTACTCATTGACGCTTTTGGGCAGATGCTAAATCGGCCTTCGACTACTCATATATACTATTCATTTTAAGTTGACTATTCTACATGTTATTTAATTTTCATTTAGTTGTATCTTTAATCTTGTCATATAGAATAATGAGTTATATTTTTAATTGTATCAACAGGGTGACGATCTTGAGCAGGGTGGTGATCCCGAGCAGCCTAGTGATGCCGAAGAGACTACTGATGCCGATCAGGAACGGATGGACGACGTCGACGATTTTCATACGCCAAAGCAACACCGTCGATGCCCACCCGATGATCCTACTCACACCGGGGGTATTAATTACTACTAGCATGACTTAAGTTTTGTAGATGATTTGTACACATTTTATTCATTTTTACTTTAGTTTAGCTTAATACGATGTAAATCCTCGTGGTATAGTTGATGTTTGACGTATTGTAGTTTAAACATTGTAATTTAATGTAATTTTTGTATATCTTATGGAAAATTAGTTTATATTTATTATTGTTGACCTTGGTAATTCATATTGGACTTGTATGTGAACATAAGCCAGTTATTACTGTATGTACATATTGCTAGATAGTTATAGTTATAGTTATGTTATATGTGTTGTTGGGATAAAGCATGTTTACAAGTACAAAAATGTAGGTTAAAACCCTGGGTATTGTCAAAACAAAAAAAAATATTTTTTTTTTAAAAACCTTATTCTTGACGGAATTTTATATTTCCGGCGGAAGTTCTATCGGAAATAAGCCTGTTAAGTCCAATCAGAGATGCCACGTGGCAGTAGAAAGCTCAACGAACTAATCCCGACTGAAACACTTTCGTCGAGAATATACTAAGTCCGACGGAATATTGGTCAGAATTTGTTCCATCGACGTTTGTTATTTATGATTGAATTTTTGACGTACTTAATTTCGATGTGTGCATTTCCGACAGAATTGCTGACAGAATATTCTGTCGGAATTAGGCTAAGTCCGAAGTCCGACGGAATTAGCCTAATTCCGACCGAATATTCCATCAGAATTAATCCTTTTTCTTATAGTGATACTCTTAGTTGTGATATTTTTCTCTTCTTTTTTTCATCTGACCTTCCTAAATGGATAGATTGGAATATATCAAAAAATGACAAATTTATATACTTTAATTAAACAACTGGGCTACTATATTTTCTAAAAAATACCAGGTCTTTGTGATTTTGGCAAAATCGTGGGCTACATAATGAGGACGTTCCCAACTCATTGATTCAAGCGCAAATAATTCATTATAGAGAAATGTTCATGCCTTGCCGAGAGTTTCAAATGCCTAATTTATTTCTCATTTTTATACTTTAAAAAAATATTTAAAAAATCATATTGACCCGAAATTCATGGAAATTGATCCTCTCAATATCGGAAATGTTAAAACTTAATATAGATATAGCTTTTATTAGCAATACGGGACTGACCGGGTGAGATTATTGCAGAGTCATTGGTAACTGACAAAGCGAATATTTTTTCGCAAAACGTAGGAGGCAGTCGTCTATTTCAAGTAAAATTTTAATTATTTTGATAAAATATTTAGTTATTTTCTAATAATTGTAAATTGTGTGTACGTCAAAATTACTCGTGTAACCTGTCGTCTGTAGATATATTTATAAGTAAATTTTGGTACACTAACAACTTACAAATAAACTCACTATAAGTAAAAGACAATTAGATATTTTATCACAATTAAGTACAGCTACTTAAAATGAGTAACTATGTAGAATAAGTCTTGTGATAAAATATTAGTTGTCAGCCAATATTTAATACACCCTTAGTCCCATAAAAATTGGCTTATTTTGATTTTTTAAGTTTTCATCATTTTTTAATCAAAATTTATATACCATTTCTTAAGGGAGAAATAATTAGGTATGGCAATTTCCCTCAAACCTAATGGGGTCACCCGATTCCAACCCTAATGAGACCCGATTTTTAAAACCCTATAGGCAAGGGAAGATCTGTTCAAGGGACAGTATAGGCAGCTGCTCTTTCTGAATTTTTTTTATAAGTATAGGGGCAAGGGCAATTATATGAATTAATAAATTCAAGTGAGCATATTAATGGAAAAATTAAACTTAGAGGGGGGAAAAATTAATTCATATTATAAATATAAATACAGACAAACGTAGATTTAATCTACTTCTGTCTTTTATATCTTTGTAACGACCCCAAAATTCGAACTAATTTCACTCCTGATCTTGTGCGTTATATATAGCTTCATTCTAACTTTACATCATTAATCAATATTATAATTGATAAAATGCGTATAAATTTAAAACTTTTTATAACTTACTTTTCTTAATTTCCTAAATCGCATCACGATCCAGCTTTATTCTTACTATACATAACAATCAGGACCAATATAGATATTAAAATTCAGTTATTTAAATCTTTTCTCAGTTCCAGAATTCACAACCTTTACAACTCATATTTATTTCTTGAAATCATATATATACAATGATTTATCTCAAACATCAAGTGTGAATATATAAAAACTCAACTTTCAAAACTTAAGTCGTTCTATAGCTTCGTATTTTTAATCCAATAAATGTATGTGTTATATGAAAAATTGGATTCCCAAACAGTATACTATATTCATTATATACATTACCTTTCGTACAACACATCCATCACATAATATGACTTTACAATGGAAGATGTAAAACTTAAAACTTAGTCTCAAAATGAATATTTGTTATTCGGAAACTCCAGGTTATTACCACTTCTTTCAATTAAATTTATAAAACAATAAGTAGTTCCGTCAGGTTTCACATTCAACTACGAAGAACAATATTTGTCCATTTTCTAAACACCTCAGTTCTTTATTTCCATGGTTGTCTGATAATTCTTCCTTTAATATGCAAATAAGATATTTGGAAGGATGAGCGCGACGGCTTAGCAAGTCTAACTGTTTTCATATTTCATGCTCCATGTTACATATATGTTATGCATTTTAGTTATGCGACATATTCCCCATGCTAAATATTTTATACATGCATTGCGAATCTTATGCAAAGCATCTAAATTTGCATCATACATCTCATAATATTTGTTTTTATATACAGCATACATTTCATGTTGTATATTTACAGAATTTCAAGTTCCACACAGAACAGGTATAATCACATAGTTGCACAACGTGCACACTTTAATCATTCTCATAGGCAGGGGCGAAGCTAGGGTGAAAATGTGGGGTCAATTGACCCCACTCAATTTTTGAGAGCACTTAAAAAAAAAAATTTACCTCACCCAATTTTTGACCCTCACTCAATTTTTGACCCCACTCAGAATTTTTTTTTTAATTAGAGATACCCAAGTTACCAAGCCTCAATCCTAAATCTCATACATCTATATATGTTCAGCACTTCAGCCACAAAATAGAGAGACATGGGGCAAAGCCAAACTTCAGTTTTGCTTTCAGAAATAAATTGTGATTTCTCCTTTTTGTTAGTATTATTAAATTGAATATTTGGATGCATTTGTCTAACCCAAAAGTATAAAGTATTAAAAAAAATTGGCTCGGGGGCGCTGCCCCCAAACCCCCGTCAAATTTTTTATAGCTTACTAATAATTTTGACCCCACCGTTATAACTTTCTGGCTTCGCCACTGCTCATAGGCAATTCACATAACACCGAAAGATTGACATAATTGAGCAATCAATACATGTATATCAGCATGTTCAAACAAATCAACAAGTTACTGAAAGAACTAGCCTCAATTTGCGTTTATAGCTATATGTTCGACGAACATCCGTAATATAGCTCTTCTTGTTATTTAACATAATCTCAATGTTATCATGCGTCGTATAACTTTAATATATACAATTAGGTTATTATACGTTCATTAATCTTATTCGAGATTTCGATCTCATTCAAGAATTAATTTCTTATGTAGATTACTTTATAACTTTTTAATTAACTTCCCAATTGGTTTCTTCTTTCAATCAGTAGATTGACCCTCAATATGTTTATTATATCAATTCATGAAATGTATAAATAATACATCAAAACATTTACTTAAATTAAACAAGTTTTTTCATTTTCATTTTTTAAAACCCTAGAGCACGGCGCTGCTGCTCCAAGAATAAGGCTTGGTGTGGCGAAGTCGCGCCCACTTGCAAAGCACTATTCCCAGATTCTGCAAATTTCCAGATTTTGTGACTTTCATGTCTCATTCTCACTAGCATATCTTTCATCTCATAAGTCCAAATGACTTGAAATTTGTTTCCATTTCTAGACCATATGTGACGCCCCCAAAAATAGGTATACATCACCCATCTTGGGTCATCAGATACATAGTACAGAATACAAATACAACTTACTAATACAACTGTCGTGTACAATACGACAAAACATAAACTGTGAGTTTGAATACAATTATTATCTTCTAGAGAGTATTCATACTCAAAAGGAGTCCTCATTACATTTATTAACACACCATTACATAGAATAGTGAGGACTACTAACTAATACTATCATTCGGACCATCACTCCGTTCCCCGACTTGCCCCAGCTACGTTCTCATTTCCTGAAGAGAACAGTGAAAGAAAGGGTTAGCTCAACTAGCCCAGTAAGAAATATTATGACTAAGATAATGCAGAATAAATTGTCATTAGCCTTCAACAATGTAAAATATAATAGACATCAAGTTTAACTGCAGCGGAACAAGCAATCCATTAAAAGAGTCAAGTAGAAAATAAACTCTACTATCTTTTATGATTTAAAAGGGTTTTTCAACACTGTGATCGCTGGGACTCAGCTTAATAAAATAATCCACATCATCGAATCACCCCTGCACTACGGCCAAGGATATTCGTGTATTCATTAATGGTCATGATCATGCCAACAACTGTCCATCAACGCACTACGGGCCAATAAAGACTTTTACCACATCATTTGTAACATTACGGTCATGATTATACCGAATAATCCCTGGTCATAATCATACCAAGTCCATCTATGCACTACAGGCCACAGATGACTTTCAAAATTTTATAAACATGAGGATGATGACAATGATATAAGAATTCAATAAAACAAGTTCAAGAATTAATTTATCCAATAATTAACAACGTCCAAATTGTCAACATGATACTGCTTTGTGGAGTAAAATTCAAGAATGCATAGAAGAATATTTTCATGAAAAGATACTGGATGAAACGCAATTATCAAGGATATTCCACAAATTTCATGGAGTATAGAAGTCAAAACTTAACCAACTGAGTATAATAAAGAATGGAATAACAAAAGAAATTACCATGCATGCGATAGACCGCACAGACAGGTTATTCTAACAGAGTAATAAATAATGGAACCAGGTCCGGCGTAAAACGCGCAGACAGGATATTCCAACAGAATAATAATAAAGACGGAACCAGGTCCGGTGTAAAACACACAGACAGGATGTTTCAACATAATAATAATAAAGACGGAACCAGGTCCGGTGTAAAACACACAGACAGGATGTTCCAACAGAATAATAATAAAGACGGAACCAGGTCTGATGTAAAACACATAGACAGGATGTTCCAACAGAATAATAGAAGAATGTCACCAAGTATAGGGTAGACCGCGTATACAGGTTATTCCAACAGAATAATAAGAAATGGAATAACAACAGTTCTCTTCATGAATAAGAAAGAATAACACCCTTTACCGTTTTAAAGAAGAGCTGAAATAAGGAAGTAGTTAAGTAGCAGAATACTCTTCTTCTCTCTCTCTATAGTTTCTCTCTCTAGAGTTCAGTGAATTCGTAAGAAATAATGAAAGAATGAGCTGCTATTTATAAAAAAATAGAATGCATAGTAACTAATCCATGAACGGTCCAGATTGATTACTTTAATCTGACGGTCCATATTTAAAGAAAAATCTTTTAAATAAAATATAATATATTCTATTTATAGAATAACTTTAATAAAGTATTCTGTTTTATATAAAAAGATGTTTCTGTTTTATTACGTTAATAATACGAATAAAATAAAACGTCATTATCGCTAAATAATTCATATTATTAACTGACAATAATTGAATCAAACTGAGTGACTTCTCACATAAGCATTAATAATCAATACCGTGTGCTACTATGCAACCACACGTATTACTGTACTTTTACTACCGAGTAGTTCAACAGTATCAATGGTAAAACTTCTGCCGTTATTTTTAATAAAATATTTTTGTCGTTTTCTCAATCCGACAATAATTCCGTTGTGGGGTCCACCAATGATTGTGCCGTTGTACGAATATTTCCTGTTAAAACGAATATTCCCCGACCAATCGAATATTATATAACAACTTGCGTACTTTGCAAAATTTATAAATATTACCCACAACTATAACATTATATCAAATTAACTCCATAATATTCAAAAATGATATTTATAGAAAATTCATCTTTATTTATAAAAGTTGGGGTCTTACAACCTCCCCTTCTTATGAAATTTCGCTCTCGAAATTAGGGTACGTACCTGGTATGTCGAAGAGGTAAGGATACCTTGATTTCATTTCAGATTCTAACTCCCAAGTCATTTCCTCAACATCGTGGTTTCTCCACAAAACTTTGACTTGAGGTATAACCTTGGAGCGTAGAATATGTTCCTTCTTATCCAAGATTTGAACAGGAACTTCTTCATACGTCAAATCCTCCGTTATTTCGTCCGGTTCTAACTCAATAATGTGGTTCGGGTCTTCCACATATTTGCGTAACATGGATATGTGAAAAACGTTATGAACACGAGACATACTTGGCGGTAAAGCGAGTCTATAAGCCACAGTTCCTACTCGATCGATGATTAAAAATGGACAGATGAATCGAGAATTGAGCTTTCCTCTCTTTCCAAATCTCGTAACTCCTTTCCATGGAGCAACACGTAAGAACACATGATCTCCTACATCAAATTCCACGTCCTTTCGATGAAGATCAGCATAACTCTTTTGTCGATCTTGTGAGGTTTTTATACGTTGTCGGATCATTTGAATCTTTTCTGTAGTCATACGTACCAACTCCGGTCCCAACAACGTTGCTTCACCCACCTCATCCCAGCATACTGGAGAACGACATTTTCTTCCATACAATGCTTCGAATGGAGCCATGCCAATACTTGCTTGATAACTGTTGTTGTAGGAAAACTCCACCAATGGTAAGAACTTGTCCCAACTTCCCTTGAAGTCAAAGACACAGAGTCTTAATAAATCTTCTAGAGTTTGAATAGTCCTCTCTGATTGTCCGTCCGTCTGAGGATGATATGCCGAACTAAATCGTAAATCTGTGCCCATAGCTTTTTGTAAACTAACCCAAAATCGTGAAGTGAATCTTGGGTCTCAATCAGAAACTATGGATACTGGCATACCATGCAGTCTTACAATCTCGTTTATGTACATACGAGCAAGACGTTCAAGTGTATAAGTTTCTCGTATCGGTAAGAAATGAGCAGACTTGGTCAATCTATCAACAATGACCCAAATCGCATCTATACCTTGAGAAACCTTAGGAAGACCGGTAACGAAATCCATGGTAATGTGCTCCCACTTCCATTCTGGAATTTCAAGTGGTTGCAATGGACCTTTTGGTACTTGATGCTCCGCTTTGACTCGTTGACAAGTTAGACACCTTGAGATAAACATCGATATCTCTCTCTTCATATTGCTCCACCAAAATGTATGACGAAGATCATGATACATTTTGGTACTTCCAAGATGGATTGCAAACGGTGTGTTGTGCGCCTCCATCATGATTTCATACTTTAAATCAGGGTTGTTAGGAACACAAAGTCTGGAGTTGACTCGAAGTATTCCTTCTTCATCGATTCTTGCTTCCGGCATAGCATCTTCTTGCAGTTTCTTCCTCATACGCATCAGCTCCAGGTCTGTAGCTTAACCAGCTTTAACTTTATCGATTAAAGTTGGTTCTACTCATATATTTACCATCATTACATGGGTCCCTGGAGTCTTTAACTATATCTCCATCCTTTGCAAGTCACACAAAATGGGCCTTTGTGTTGACAATATTGCACTCGTACTTGCATATGATCTTCTACTCAATGTGTCAGCTACCACGTTCGCTTTTCCAGGATGGTATTGAATGGTATGATCATAATCTTTCAACAGTTCAAGCCAACGTCATTGTCGCATGTTGAGTTCCTTTTGAGTGAAGAAATATTTGAGGCTTTTATGATCCGTAAAGATCTCCACCTTCTCCCCATACAAGTAATGCCTCCAAATTTTAAGTACAAAGATAACAGCTGCCAACTCTAGATCATGAGTAGGATAATTCCTCTCATATTCTTTGAGTTGTCTTTATGCATAGGCTATGACTTTTTCATGTTGCATGAGAATGCATCCCAACCCTTTGCTCGAAGCATCACTGTAGATGACAAATCCCTCCGAGCCAGATGGTATTGTTAGAACAGGTGCTGAAATGAGTCTCCTCTTGAGTTCTTGAAAACTCTGCTCACATTCTTCATCTTTCCGAGTCAGCTGAGTTAATGAAGTAGCGATTCGAGAAAATCTTTTCACGAATCTCCGATAATAACCAGCTAAACCAAGAAAGCTACGTACTTCGGTCACTGATTTAGGTTGCTCCCAGCTTTGAATAGCTTCAATCTTTGCCGGGTCAACCGATATTCCACGACTTGATACTACGTGCCCAAGGAATGCTACCTCCTCCAGCCAGAACTCGCATTTCTTCAACTTGGCATAAAGCTTGTATTCACGAAGCTTTTGGAGTACCAGCCTCAAGTGTTGCTCATGATCTTCACGGCTTTTGGAATAAATAAGGATGTCATCAATAAAGACGACCACAAAGTGATCCAAATATTCCTTGAATACCCGGTTCATCATATCCATGAAGGCAGCAGGAGCATTAGTCAATCCAAAGGACATGACTAGGAATTCATAATGCCCGTACCGAGTTCTAAAAGCCGTCTTTGGAATATCCTCAGTTCTAACCTTCAGCTGATGATATCCAGAACGAAGATCGATCTTTGAAAAGAATTGTGCTCCTTGCAACTGGTCAAACAGATCATCAATACGTGGCAATGGGTACCTGTTTTTGATGGTGACATGATTCAACTCCCGATAATCAATACAAAGTCGCATACTTCCATCTTTCTTCTTCACGAATATCACAGGAGCACCCCAAGGAGAAGTACTAGGACGAATAAAGCCAATGTCTAACAATTCCTGCAGTTGGATCTTTAACTCCTGAAGTTCAATAGGAGCCATTCGATATGGGGCTTTGGAAATGGGTTTTGTACCGGGTTCAAGGTCGATACAAAATTCAATTTCACGCTCTGGGGGTAGGCCAGGAAGTTCTTCAGGGAATACGTCAGGGAATTTATTAACAATAGAAATATCATTCAAAACTGACGTATTTTTGTTTAGATCCGTGACATGAGCTAAGAAAGCTTGACATCCATTTTTCAATAAACGAATAGCTTTATGGCTTGAGATGACAGCGATTGATTTTAATGGTTTGGTTGCTTGAATTCGCATAATAGGTCGATTAGGAATATGAAAGCTAACAACCTTACGAAAATAATCAATTTTTGCATGATGAGTAGTTAACCAATCAATCCCTAGAATCACGTCAAATGCAAGTATTTTTAATGAAATAAGATCGACAGGTAATGTGTGGGTACCAACTTGAACCAAACAAGACTTATAAACCGTGGATGTAATGAAGGTTTCTCCCAATAGAGTTTCAACAGATAAGTCAAAGTCTAATTTCTCTGGAATCAAATTTAATCGATGAGCGCAAGTAGGAGAAATAAAAGAATGGGTAGAACCGGTATCAAATAAAGTATAGACTTCGTTAGAGTTTATGATAAGCTTACCCGTGATGACCTCATTCGGGTTCCTTTCTTTCTGGGAGGTCACAACAAACGCTCTCCCTTGCACTACCGGTTTCGACTTTTCTGGGACGGCCTTTGGTGTCTCCATCTTGGCTGAACTTGTTTTTGGTAAACGACAAAATCGAGCTAAATGACCTTCTCTTCCACAATTATAACATGCTTTAGACGGTATCGTGCAGTTTGGACTGATGTGCCCCTCCCCTCCGCATTTGAAACATATGATAGGTGGTCGTTCTCCTTCCTTAACAACGGGTGCTGGTGCTGACGTCTTTCCATCATTGTTGAATCTCCTCTTCTTGAAATGACCATTCTTATTGTTTTGGCCCTGATTACCACCGAAGTGGTTACCATTTCTGGCCTGTTGATTCCCTCCATGCTTGTTGTCACCGGTTCGATGACTGCTCTCACTGGTATTATCATTTTGCTTACTGCTCTGTTTTGGTTGCGTTGACTCGTTATCGCGCTCCACTAACTGAAACCTATTCACAACATCTGAATACAAACACAGTTTATGAGAAATAAGATGTTGACGTATCTCAGGTTTCAAACCTCACAAAAATATTCGCGTCATTCGCTCTTCATTATCCACCAAGTAGCACGCAAACTGGGACAACTCAGCAAATTTAGCCTCATACTGCGACACGGTCATATTATTCTGCTCCAATTTGATGAACTCCACCTCCTTCATGTGACGAACACTTTCGAAAAAGTATTTGTCATTGAACAGCTCATAAAACTTCTCCCAAGACATCTTCAGTGCGGCAGGTTGAGTACGCTTAATCGATTCCCACCAGTAATCTGCCTCTCCTCGCAACATAAAGGCGGCAAACGGAACCTTTTGCTCCTCGGAACATCCCAAGACATCAAATATCTTGGTAATATGCTTTATCCATGTTTCCGCTATAAGCGGTTTTGGCTCTCCCTTAAACTCTGGTGGTCCCAGCTCCTTGAACTGTTTAGCGGTGACCGTCCGAGAGTTTTCAGTGTTTCCACCTATATTTTGGACAGGAGCCGCTCTCGCCTGCTGTTGCATGAACTGTATAAAGTTTCTGAACATTTCATCATTCATCATCTGGTCAGTGTTGTTGTTTGCATGAGGATTGTCACCTTCCTGATGCACATTATCCTGATTATTGATATCTGGTGAATCAACAGTCGCCTGTGCTCCATTGCTATTCTCAACATTCTCAGATGCCATTTTCAGATACTGCCACAAAATAAAAGTTAATTGATATGTCATATATTATCCTTATATTATGACCGACCAATTAAATACCATACAAATAAACTTAAGTAGGTCATACTAGCGAAGGAATTCCCCGTCTCTCCCCTCCTAGTTCTATTCTCACATCTTAGCCAGGGATCATATCCCTAAGCTTTGATACCAACTGTGACGCCCCCAAAAATAGGTATACATCACCCATCTTGGGTCGTCAGATACATAGTACAGAATACAAATATAACTTACTAATACAACTGTCGTGTACAATACGACAAAACATAAACTGTGAGTTTGAATACAAATATTATCTTCTAGAGAGTATTCATACTCAAAAGGAGTCCTCATTACATTTATTAACACACCATTACATAGAATAGTGAGGACTACTAACTAATACTATCATTCGGACCATCACTCCGTTCCCCGACTTGTCCCAGCTACGTTCTCATTTCCTGAAGAGAACAGTGAAAGAAAGGGTGAGCTCAACTAGCCCAGTAAGAAATATTATGACTAAGATAATGCAGAATAAATGATCATTAGCCTTCAACAATGTTAAGCTGATAAAATATAATAGACATCAAGTTTAACTGCAGCGGAACAAGCAATCCATTAAAAGAGTCAAGTAGAAAATAAACTCTACTATCTTTTATGATTTAAAAGGTTTTTCAACACTGTGATCGCTGGGACTCAGCTTAATAAAATAATCCACATCATCGAATCACCCCTGCACTACGGCCAAGGATATTCGTGTATTCATTAATGGTCATGATCATGCCAACAACTGTCCATCAACGCACTACGGGCCAATAAAGACTTTTACCACATCATTTGTAACATTACGGTCATGATTATACCGAATAATCCCTGGTCATAATCATACCAAGTCCATCTATGCACTACAGGCCACAGATGACTTTCAAAATTTTATAAACATGAGGATGATGACAATGATATAAGAATTCAATAAAACAAGTTCAAGAATTAATTTATCCAATAATTAACAACGTCCAAATTGTCAACATGATACTGCTTTGTGGAGTAAAATTCAAGAATGCATAGAAGAATATTTTCATGAAAAGATACTGGATGAAACGCAATTATCAAGGATATTCCACAAATTTCATGGAGTATAGAAGTCAAAACTTAACCAACTAAGTATAATAAAGAATGGAATAACAAAAGAAATCACTATGCATGCGATAGACCGCACAGACATGTTATTCCAACAGAGTAATAAATAATGGAACCAGGTCCGGCGTAAAACGCACAGACAGGATATTCCAACAGAATAATAATAAAGACGGAACCAGGTCCGGTGTAAAATACACAGACAGGATGTTCCAACAGAATAATAATAAAGACGGAACCAGGTCTGATGTAAAATACACAGACAGGATGTTCCAACAGAATAATAGAAGAATGTCACCAAGTATAGGGTAGACCGCGTATACAGGTTATTCCAACAGAATAATAAGAAATGGAACAACAACAGTTCTCTTCATGAATAAGAAAGAATAACACCCCTTACCGTTTTAAAGAAGAGCTGAAATAAGGAAGTAGTTAAGTAGCAGAATACTCTTCTTCTCTCTCTCTCTCGTATCTCTCTCTAGAGTTCAGTGAATTCGTAAGAAATAATGAAGGAATGAGTTGCTATTTATAGAAAAATAGAATGCATAGTAACTAATCCATGAACGGTCCAGATTAATTACTTTAATCTGACGGTCCATATTTAAAGAAAAATCTTTTAAATAAAATATAATATATTCTATTTATAGAATAACTTTAATAAAGTATTTTGTTTTATATAAAAAGATGTTTATGTTTTATTACGTTAATAATACGAATAAAACAAAACGTCATTATCGCTAAATAATTCATATTATTAACTGACAATAATTGAATCAAACTGAGTGACTTCTCACATACGCATTAATAATCAATACCGTGTGCTACTATGCAACCACACGTATTACTGTACTTTTACTACCGAGTAGTTCAACAGTATCGATGGTAAAACTTCCGTCGTTATTTTTAATAAAATATTTTTGTCATTTTCTCAATCCGACAATAATTCTGTTGTGGGGTCCACCAATGATTGTGCCGTTGTACGAATATTCTCTGTTAAAACGAATATTCTCCGACCAATCGAATATTATATAACAACTTGCGTACTTTGCAAAATTTATAAATATTACCCACAACTATAATATTATATCAAATTAACTCCATAATATTCAAAAATGATATTTATAGAAAATTCATCTTTATTTATAAAAGTTGGGGTCTTACACCATACTACAAAGTAAAAATTACATCAAGATTTGGTCCTTACAAACATCCTTATGATATAGAATTAGGCGCTCAAAAATCTGTGTTTATCACAGTTTCCAATTTTTAACTAGTTGCTAGAACTTTTCAAAAACCATGTGGAACTCATTTCAATCCCTCAACCAGTTTAAATCAAGTTAGAATTCATGTATGCATACTAACTCATCAATAGTGTCTATCAATTTTCAAATTTTAGCAAAATAATCTCATTTAGGCATTTTAACAAACACCTAGTGTGTATGGTTTAAAAACTCAAGTTTCATGTTAATTTTAACATGTAAACATCCAATATCCATATAATTCCTCCTTATACCTTCAGAATTCATCTAATTCACAATCAATACAACCTCCCACAATAATAATTCATAACAACACTATTTCCTTAATATTCATAACTTTGCATAACTCACCTCTTGGGTATTGAACTTGTGCTTCAATCTTGATTTGAATTCCTCCTCTAACATACTTTTTATATATTCTCCCTTAATTTCAGCTTAAACCTCAGCTCTAAATGAATTTAGTGAGGTCTTTAGCAAGAATTTGATGAATTCTTGTGTTTTTGGTTTGAAGTAGGAAAACTTAGGTAAGGAATTGGTTTGGAACGGATGGAGATAGAGAACAGAGGAGTATTTTCTTGGAATGGCCTTTATGACATCTAATTTTTTAGATACAATCCAAAAAGTTCAAGTTTTCTTAAAATAAGCCAAACGCCAATTGAATTGGCGTTTGATTTGAAAATCAAAAATCATAAGCCAATTCAAGCGGCCATGGACCAAAACTAATAAAATCCCTTAATTAAATTATTATATTAACTTAATCAAACTTTTTGTTTTAAATAAATGTTTTTTTATAAATTTTTTGCTTTAAATAGACGTTTTAAAAAAAAGTGAATTTTTTTTAAAAGGACTTAAACGCCAGTTTAAGTGGCGTTTGTTATGAAATGTTTTGTTTTTTAATAAGCAACTTTGAAAAGGCTAGTGAGGAGAGAGAGAGAGAGTAAATGCCCTGGCGTTTGTTTTTTTTATTTATTTAAAAAAGCAAAGATGTCAGATGAGAAAAAGTGATCAAATATTGGAAATGAAAGAGACCTTTGGCCATGACAGATTCACATGTCTTCAAATGAATCTGACGAAAATATTTTGAAGTAAATATTTTGTCCTCTTTCTGTCATTAGCATTGGAAATGAAAGAGAATATAAGACTATTGGCGATGCTAGCTCCTTATACTGCAAAAAGAAGAAAATAAGCAAGAAGAATCTATATATTTTCTTGAATGTATCAATTGAAATGACTATTGGGTCACGGGATTAAAAGGGTCATGTTATTTTAATTTATTTTGATGCTTTGTTTCAACTTTAAAAGCAACAAAGTTCATCTCATTTTTTATTTTTCTACCATCTCACTTACCCACTCTCTTTTAAACAATCTCATTTTCTCCTTTATGTTTCTTCTTTTTCTATTTACTTGCAAGTAGGCTTATGGCTGATGGGGACTGGATTAACCCCGGCCCTATTGATGGAACATTATTAACTCTTCAGTCTTCCCATCGTTCAGAAAATATATGGCAGGGTCAGGTATGTATTATTTATATTTATAAGATTTATAATAATAACTTAATTATTATTATAATTATAATTATTTATTATTATTATAATAAGCCCATTAAATTATAATAGGCAATAAACGTGGCAGATTTAACATATTAATTTTTGGGTTTCAAATTGTTATATTAATTAACTAGTAAAATATCGCTCACAAATTTACCCAAATAGTGAGTTCACCCGTTAATATATTTAAGGCTTCCATGAATTCAATTATAATAGGCATCATTATAATTAGTTTTATTATTATTATAGTAAGAGAAAGTAAACATCCTTTTCAAATGGCCAAAAAAGTGATGACATGCTTGACTACAATCTAGGGCACGTGACTCTTAGATGAGATTATAAGTATTATTATAATCTTGTTATAAATATTATTATAATCTTGTTATAAATATTATTATAATTATAGGTATTACTTTTTAAATGACTACTAGCTTGCATGAAATTTAAATGCAATTCAAAAACACATTAACATATTCAAACATTTTATAGGAGCCAACTCCTCTTTAATGTAGGTGTAACACCCCAGTCCCACATCGAAAGATAGGAAAAAAATTTGTCTACATATAAGGAAATAAGTTACTACTAATAGTACCTTCAAGTCATGACCTTTTGGGAGCCTGTGGTGGGCTAAGATGACCCAAGAAGATACTATTGTGCCAGTAGTTTGAGGCCTTATTTTGATGGATTTGATTCGATTCGGACTTGGGATTTGACCCGAGATTTGTTCCGGACTCGGGATTTGACCTGGGTTGTTTCATATGGTATCAGAGCCGACTCTCGAAAGCTCGGGTCGGGTCATCCGATCGGGTTGCCAGAGGTGGGGACACGAAGGCTGGTGGTATTATCCTATAATGGAGAGATGGAGGTCCGAAGGTGGGGACACGAAACCAGCCGGTATTATCCCACAATGGCTAGAGAGGCAAAGATCTTTGGGTCGTGTGTGTGATCGGTTCTGACAGGGACATCAAAAATTTAAGTGGGGGAGTTTGTAACACCCCAGTCCCACATCGAAAGATAAGAGAAAAATTTGTCTGCATATAAGGAAATAAGTTACTACCAATAGTATCTTCAAGTCATGACCTTTTGGGAGCCTGTGGTGGGCTAAGATGACCCAAGAAGATACTATTGTGCCAGTAGTTTGAGGCCTTATTTTGATGGATTTGATTCGATTCGGACTTGGGATTTGACCCAAGATTTGTTCCGGACTCGGGATTTAACCCGGGTTATTTCAATAGGTGTACTGATGGGGGGTATTTTCAGCGGTGGAGAGATGTTCATCTCGATTTACGCATTCTTCATAGTATTGAACATGTTGGATTTTATGGAGTATATAGAATAGGACAAATTAGATATGATAGTGCTTTGATCACAACCATGATAGAGAGATGGCGATTGGAGACTCACATATTCCATCTTCCCATTGGCGAGAGTACTATCACCCTCCAAGATTTAAAGGTACTAATGGGTCTTCCCACTCTTGGATCCCCTGTGATACATACTAATAATGGGATTGCTACCATTATGGAGTGGTGCAATTTAGTTGAGCATCTCCTCGGAAGTATACCGACTCCTCATGTAGATATTAGTGCTAATAGTATTAGGTTGGGGTGGCTATTAGATTTAATAGATACAGATGTTACTGATTTAACATTAGCATACCACATTAGGGCTCACCTACTTATACTCATAACTAACATACTTTGTGATTGTACACAAAATCGTGTTAAATTAAGGTTTTTACCTTTACTAGAGGATATAGGGACGATGCATACATACAGCTGGGGTAGTGCATGTCTAGGGTATTTATATCATCATTTATGTCGTGGGACTAATGCAGCTACCAGCGATGTCGCAGGCTACTTATTATTATTACAGGTAATGATTTATTTGACTTATTTGTTAATAACATATTCATATATTTTTAACTACATTGTCTAAATTGTTACTATGCGGTCGTAGATATGGACTTGGGAGCGCTTTACATCTATAGCACCACGTAGACAACCAGATCATGATGACATGCTTACAGACTTGTTATCAAAATCTAGCTTATCTACACAATTTCCTCTACCACGCCGGCCGTGGGGTGCAAGGTAATTGAAACTTATCGTATATTGATATTGAATTAAAATTTTGTTATATTAGTTACAAAATTACTTTAGCAATACAAAATGATATGTAGGTGGAACGTGCATTATGTGTTGGACCATTTTTCTCAACATACCTTGCCAATTCATCGATACAGCCTAGACACACTGTGGGATGCTCAGTTTATTTGGCAACCATATACAGAAGATGTGATGAATTTATTGTCAGCATATTGTAGTACTGGTCAGGGTCTTTGGCGTATTAGATGTCCACTGATATGTTTTGATGTGGTGGAATGGCATTATGCAGACAAAGTGCTCCGACAGTTTGGTATACGACAGTTCATACCTCAGGCGCCAAAAAATCACAAATATCTTCACAACATTACTGGCTGCTCGAATAAAAACTCAGAGGCACAACATCGCTACTACATAACTTTGTGGGGTAGTAGGGAAACTCTTATGGTAATTGGAGAAGATACAGATGAGCATCCAGAGTGTGAACCTAATTATATGCCTTGGTATCGCAGCGTTACACGACGTCAGATTTTAAATCCTAGGCTGGCTGAACAGACGATGGGGGAGTTCGAGCGGACACATGGAGCTACTACTTATTTGATATGTTAGAAAATAATTAATTCATTGTTACAATGTTATTTTTTAAATGATGATGATTATTATTTGTTATAGTCTTCCATAAAATAAAACAAAAGGAAGTAAACATCCTATAAATACGTTGATACTCTAATTTTACCTATGACATGACATATTCAACGTATATTATCTAACAGGTTGAGAATCTTGCACGTGTATACCATACATTGGTAGAGGGATACAAATGCGTAAACATAGATGCTGAAACAATTTTTCATATTACTGAAGATATGTACTACGACCCTTACTCATGTAGGCCAGACACACTTGTTAGACAATCAACCAACCGATCCCATCACACAAATTAGGGAACCTCGCACACGTGGATCTGACAGTCGACGTATGGATACATCCTCAACACCAGTTTACACAGAACGCCAATTTAGAGGTCATGAGAACATCCTGTCAACATCTCAGGCATGTGACATCCCGTCTACATCTCGAACGCTGCAAGATGATGTAGAGACAGAAAATATGGATTATGGTCCATCTCAATTTTGTACTCCGCATCATTTGGTATATACACAACCATTCCCTAGTCCACTTTCATCACGTGACGGAGTTCCATCCTCATATCAAGTTTTTTCCTCCATGCCGCAATTTTCACCTTTTCAGCCATCGACAATACAGAACGAGTCGACATTGCCAACACCTCCACCTGCATATATTCGAGAACCACGTAGAGGACCCCCGCGAGAGGCTAGAGATAGAGGGAGGCCATGTGGCACACATGACCGAGTGCATAGATAGATTAATTTAGATTATCTTGGGCATGTCTTATTAATTTGTATTTAGTATTGAAATTATTAGTACAGATGTTAGTGTTTTATTTCTTAAACAAATTATTTTTCATTTGGTCTATAAATGGGTAACACATTATCTGATTTTTTATTTTATTTTATAATAATGATTAATAATATTAAACAAAACATAATTTTATTTTTAAACTAAAGTATTATTATTTTTTCTAATACGTTAAATCTCTTGCATGTTATTTATTTTATATAAATAAAAAGTTAAAAAAAAATTAAAAAGATACAACGTTAGAAAAAAAAATCTTTGAAAATTTAAAAATCTGGCGTGGGTGAATTTTTTTTATTACAAATATTCCATTGAACTTTTAGATTAGCATTAAATTAAAAAAATTTGCAAAAATCCTTGCATCTTTTTTTTCCAAACTTGCAAATAGTCTCATTTGACATCTTTGTTTTTGTTTTTTTAAAAAAAACAAGCAAACAAACAAACAAACGCCAATCTAATGGGCGTTTACCCTCTCTCTCTCCTCAGCCAACTTTTCAAAGTTGCTTATTTAAAAAAAAAACATATGCCAAACGCCACTTAAACTGGCGTTTACACCTTTAATTTTTTTTTTAAAAAAAGCGTCTATTTAAAAAAATTATAAAACAACGTCTATTTAATTTTTTTTTAATTAAGTTAATATAATAAGCTTATTAAGGTAATTAATTAATTTTGGTCTAACGCCACTTGAATTGACATCTAAATTTTGATTTTCAAATTCAAATGCCAATTCAATTGGCGTTTGGCCCATTTTAAGAAAAGTTCAACTTTTTGGTCATTATCTAGAAAATGAGCTGTGATCAAGGCTATTCTTGGAAAATGCTTATAGGATGGAGTTGTGTTGTTTTAGTTTTCTTATCTCTCTTTCTCATTTAATAGACATATGCTTAGTGTTCTTATACCCATCTAATAAACTTACGACTCATACTTAAGTGAATCACTCATCCTCCTATTTACATATATGAAGTACTCACACTGCATTCCCATATAATATACTATTAGATTATACATATTGTAATTATAAAATGTCATTATATATACCATTATGTATATTATCAATAATATTAATACATAATTTGGTAACTTATACATTCATATTTATATATAAAATTAAACCATCCACTAATTATAGAATTAATCCATACAAGAGTTAACAATTTTAGTGTAACGAACCATTACTTCAAATAATTAATATTTGATTTATTAATTATTTTAAATAACTCATTTAATCTATACAATTAATATTGTATAATTAAATTAAATTTGCTTCTTTCTTCCATATATTGTTTCAAGGCAATTTATTTAATCTATACATTTAATCATAAACTAAATCTAATTTATTAATTTGACTCCAATATTTATATATTGGTCCTTCAAACGTATTCAATTATACTTATTTGACGTAATTGTTAGGTTTGTATATAGCGCGATCATGTAATCAAATCACATAAAAGTAGCGGAAGCGCGATAAAACATATTTTAAGATTTTCATACACACCATCACCATGATTATGTTTTGTGCTTAATTATCAATCTAAACGAAGAAGGAGAATTAGATTCATACCCTTGTAGAACCGTGCTTCCTCATGTACGAGTTCAACTCCTAGTCCTTCATACTCTTCTTAAATTCACTAGGTTTGTTTCCTTCATTTGATCAACGTTAGTCACCCAAGCGTTTGGCCTCTAGAGGTGATCCACCAAGGAAGAACAAGTATTCAAGAAAATAGGTGTTCGGCAAAATCATAGATTTTATCTCTATAAAATTATACGTACTTTTCCAACTCTTGGAATTAAGTGTGTAACCCTAACCCATAATAAGTTCTATCTTATTTATAGATATAGACAACCCTCGTAAACCATTTAGTAATACGCTTTTATTTTAATTAATTAAACTTCTTTAATTAATTAGGCTTATAATCCAATTAGAAATATATAAGAGTACTTTTATTAATTAATTCCTAAATTCTTTTAAGAATTCAACTAATAATTATAATAATAAGACTCTTCTTATTAATTTATATTTAATATTTTTAAAATATTAAATTATAAATATTAAACTATTTAATTTATTCTATCACCATAGATAAAATTAAATACATTTAACTTATTATTACGATTATGATATTTACTTCTTAAATAAATATTTTTTTTATGGTGTGACCCTTTAGGTTCTCCATATTAAACCGGTTGTGAATAAATCAATTAGAACAATTTTTAATCTTATTTAAATAAATAAATTAAACTATTTTATTCATTTAAATAAATAACATTTATTCTACAATAAGGGTAAGCCCCCTTAGCGATCAACGACTTTCCAGATAATATAGATTTTAACATTAATCATAAAAGAACCTTTGAGTATATAGTTATTGTACAGTTCAATTTTTCTACCATACAATGTCGCAATTAAATATAAGACATGAAATTATTGTCAAGTCTTATCTTATTTAATTATATGTATTTCGATTTCCAAATGCACAACTCTAAATAATGTAAATTAGAAACTCTTTTCTAATTTCATTCTACATTTGTAAGACCCCAATTTTTATGAATAAAAATTAATTTTTCTCAAAATATATTTTTAAATATTATGGTGTGGATTTGGTATAATGTTATAGTTGTGGGTAATATTTATAAATTTTGTAAAGTAAGCAAGTTGTTATAAAATATTCGATTGGTCGGGGAATATTCGTTTTAACAGGGAACATTCGTACGATGGCACAATCATTGGTGGACCAACAACGAAATTATTGTCGGAGTTAGAAAACGACAGAAATATTTTTTTATAAAAATAACGGCAAAAAATTTACCGTTAACTGTTGAAATACCCGGTGATAAAAGTACAGTAATACGCGTGGTTGTATAGTAGCACACGGTATTAATTATTGATACTTACGTGAGAAGTCACTCAATTATACTCAATTATTGCTACAGGAATTGCTACATATATAGTATCTCACGTTATTGATTCAATTATTGTCACAATATTTTATACTCCCTCCGTCCCATGAAAAAAGTCCTTATTACTATTTTGGGTAGTCCCATGTTAAATGTCCATTTTCCTTTAACAACCAAATTTTTACACATATTTTCCTATTATACCCGTAGCATTAAATATCTCAAATTTTTCTTATTATAATTCTCTCTCTATATTTAATGACATTATTATGGATAATTTTGTCATTTTATTCATCTTCTTAATATGCCTGAAAAGTTCACCAGAACTTTTATCCTGGGACGGAGGGAGTATTATTAAATCAATAATTGAGATGACAAGTTATTCATATTATTATTTGTATTATTGACAATGTCTAGAAAGTTTTGTCGAGGAAAGGGGTTTGGTCACCTAATTGCGCGCCAATAGGGAGAAATCCTTATCGAAAAGCCCTCTCTTTCTTGGGAATGATCTGGTTGTTAATAATGCAAGTTATATTATTGATGAATAAATATTGTTAAAAATATTGAGGGATTTTTTTGAAGTATTTGTGGCAAATTTTTCTTATTATATGGACCCCCTGTGACGCCCCCAAAATAGGTATACATCACCTATTCTGAGTCGCCAAATACATGGTACAGAATACAAATACAATCTTAAATATACAACATGAGATATGAGTTTTAATACAAATATTATATTCTAGACAGTATTCAAACTCAAAATAAGTCCTCAATACATTTATTATCACACTATTTCATAGAATAGTGAGGACTACTAATGCTATTATTTGGACCGTCACTCCGTTCCCCGACTAATCCCTGCTACGTTCTCATTTCCTGAAGAGAACAATGAAAGTAAAAGGGTGAGCTCAACTAGCCCAGTAAGAAATATTATGACTAAGATAATGCAGAATAAATTATCGTTAGCCTTCAACAGTGTTAAACTGATACAATATAACAAACATCAAATTTAACTGCAGTGGAACAAGCAATCCATTAAAAGAGTCAAGTAGAGAATAAAATCTACTATCTCTTATGATTTAAAAGGTTTTTCATAACTTTTATCGCTGGGACTCAGCTTAATAAATAATCCACATCATCCATGCACTACGGCCAATGATATTCATTAGTATCACAACCACAAATTATCCATGCACTACGGGCCAAGGATATTCTTGTATTCATCAATGGTCATGATCATACCAACAACTGTCCATCAATGCACTACGGGCCAATGAGGACTTTTACCACATCATTTGTAATATTACGGTCATGATTATACCGAATAATCCCTGGTCATAATCATACCAAGTCCATCTATGCACTACAGGCCACAGATGACTTTTAACATAATATAAACATGAGGATGATGACAATGATATAAGAATTCAATAAAACAAGTTCAAGAATTAATTTAACTAGGAACTAATAACGTCCAAATTATCAACATGATACTGCTTTGTGGGGTAAAACTCAAGAATACTCGGAAGAATATTTTCATGAAAAGATACTTGATGAAGCGCAAATATCAAGGATATTCCACTAATTTCATGTAGTATAAAAGCCAAAACTTTAACTAACTGAGTATAATAAAGAATGGAATAATAAAAGAAATCACCAGACATGCGATAGACTGCACTGACAGGTTATTCCAACAGAATAATAAATAACGGAACCAGGTCATGCGTAAACTCACAGACAGGATATTCTAACAGAACAATAAAGAATGGAATAACAACAAAATTCACCATGGATGCGATAGACCGCACAGACAGGTTATTCCAACAGAATAATAAATAATGGAACCAGGTCAAGCGTAAACGCACAGACAGGATATTCCGACAGAATAATAAAGAATGGAATAACAACAGAATTTCACCATGTATGCGGTACTTCGCATAGACAGGTTATTTCAACATAATAATAAAGAATGGAATAACAGAATAATTTCACCATGTATGCGGTACTTCGCATATATAGGTTATTCCAACATAATAATAAGGAATGGAATAAAAGAAGAATTTCACCAAGTATAGGGTAGTCCACGTATACATGTTATTCCAACATAATAATAAAGAATGGAATAACAGAAGCTCTCTTCATGAATACGAAAGAAATAATACCCCTTACCTTAGAAGAAACTGGATATAGGAGTAGTGAAGTAGCAGAATACTTTTCTTCTTTCTCTCTATAATTTCTATCTCTAGAGTTTCAGTGAATTCGTAAGAAATAATGAAGAAATGAGCTTCTATTTATAGGAGAATGGACTGAATAGTAACTAATTCTTGAACGATCCAGATTGATTTACTTTTAAACGGACTATCCATATTGATTTACTATGCAGTATTAATAGAATATTCTAATAAAACAAAATATTTTAAATAAAATATAATATATTCTATTATAATCTAATAAAACGTATAACTTTATAAACGTATTCTGTTTTATATAAAAAGATTTTACTATGCAAATACTATGCAGGTACTATACAAATACTATGCATAATAGAATATTATATATTCTATTTATAGTCTAACAAAATAAATAACTTTATAAAAGTATTCTGTTTTATATAAAAAGATTTTAATATACAAATACTATGCAAATAATATGCATAATAGAATATCATATATTCTATTTATAGTCTAATAAAACAAATTACTTTATAAAAATATTCTATTTTATATAAAAAGTTTTCTGTTTTATTACATTTATAATAATAATAAAACAAAACTTATCACCTTTATTATAATTCATAATATTAATCGACCAGGTCGTTCTCAGAAAAGAGGGGGCTTTCCAATAAGGATTTTTCCTTATTGGCGCGCAATTAGGTGACCAAATCTCTACTTGGCAGAACTTCTAGACATCGTTAATATTGCAAATAATAATATTAATAACTCTGTCATCTCAATTATTGATTTAATAATATATTAAATATCGACATAATTAAATCAAATAACGTGAGATACTATGCAACAATTACTGTAGCAATAATTGAATAAAACTGAGTGAATTCTCAAGTAAGCATCAATAACCAATACCGTGTGTTACTATGCAACCACGCGTATTACTGTACTTTTACAACCGAGTAGTTCAACAGTTTTAACGGTAAAACTTTTGTTGTTATTTTCATAAAAATATTTTTGTCGTTTTTTCAATTCGACAATAATTCCGTCCAGTCCACCAATGATTGTACCGTTGTACGGATATTTCCCGACAAAAAAAATATTTTCCGACCAATCGAATATTATATAACAACTTGCATACTTTTCTAAAATTTATAAATATTACTCACAACTATAACATTATATCAAATCCACACCATAATATTTAAAAAAATATTTCAAGAAATTTAAATCTTTATTCATAAAATTTAGGGTCGCACACCCCCCTTACCCATTTTTTAAAATAATTGGTAGAAAGCTATTCAGTATATATATATATATATATATATATATATATATATATATATATTATAAGTTTTGTTTTATTTGATTATAAATAGAATATATTATATTTTATTTAAAGTTTTTATTTTATTAGAATATTTTATTGCACTGTAATAAATAATGAAAATCAAATTTTCAGACGAATTCGTTCGCCCGTGATTGTTACTGTTGGTCCGTGATTTTATTTTTTAAATAGTATCATTTTCATTCCCCTATAAATAGGATGCTTAGTTTAGAATTGAAAATCACATCAGAATCAAAAAAAATTTCTTCTATAATATTGAGCGTATTTTTTTAGAGTTTAAGGAAGCTTTGAGTGTAGAAAATAGTTCAAGTTTTCTTCAAGAATATCCCCGTTATACCATTCCAAAGTACTCTCCTTTTAAGGTAAGAGATATTATTTTTGTTCAATATTCGTAAGAAATAATATTTTCTTCTATACTCTGTAGTATGTAAGTAATATTATTTCGTTTCAAATTCTGAATTCTACACTCATTTTGTTAAGTATTGCTTCTATACTCCTTGACATTAGTAGAATATCCTTAAAATTTACGTTTCATCTAATATCTCTTCATAAAAATATTATTCTGAGCATTCTTGATAATTTTTAATCTTTTCATGCCGGGGTACTCTTCACGGGGTACTATTGTAAGACCCCGAATTTTATCAAATAAAAGTATTCAATTTTTCTATTTAGTAAATGGTTAAATTGATAAAAAGTTAAAGTTGATATATGAATATTTTTCAAAATAAGCAAGTGGTTATAAAATATTTATTTTATTGGGAAATATTCGTTTGGTCGTGGAATATTCTTTCTGTCGAGAAATATACGTACGACGGCGCAGCTATTTGTGGGCCCCATAACAGAATAACTGTCGGATGAAGAAAACGATAAATTTGAGTTTTTACAAATAACGACGTAGTTGTTACCGTTAACACTGTTAGAATACCCCGTGGTTAAAATACAGTAATACGCGTTATTGCACAGTAGCACATGGTATTGCACAATATTTTTGAATTATTGATTCTTACGAAGGAAGGCACTACTCAATAATTGTTACAGTAATTACTGTTCAATATTTTATTTTATTGATTCAATAATTGCTACGTTAAAATTTTATATTATTGTTGTTTCAATAATTATCACTGCACAGTATTTCTCATTATCAGATCAATAATTCATATTATTTGAATAATATTATTAGATAACATTATTGGCAATGTCTAGAAAGTTCTATCTAAGGAGAGGTTTGGTCACCTAATTGCGCGCCAGTAAGGAGAAATTCTTATTGGAAAGCCCCCTCTTTCCTGGGAACGGCCTGGTTGTCATAAATGTGATTCTGTAATATTATTTGTGAATAATTAATTATTGATTCATATGATAAGGAAATATTTATTTTATGTGGATATAAATGAGGGATATATTTTTGTGGTTAAAAATGAAAGAGTTAATGTTGAGGTGTTTTATCTGTATTTTTGTAGGAACGGAAGTATTAAAAATCAAATTAGGGTTTTTGAAATATTTTACGAGGGTTATAATTTTTAATCCGACCGTTGGATCGTGGTAATATTTGGATATGTTATACATATATAAGTTGAGTATATGCCCACAAATTTTGAACCGTTAAAAATGAACGTATGATTTGTTATGAATTTTACGAGATGACTGGTTCAGAAATTGTTGAAATTTTGGAATTTATCATTTTGGTAAAAAATTCTAGAATTGGTGGGCCCCACTCTTGGTTGGTGAAAAAATGTGCTGAGATTTTTATTCAAATATGGTGGGTGAGAATAGTAGCAGGTAAAGCCATCAGGTTGCAGGTTAAGTCTGTTTCGGCGTGCTAACATTTTTCTATAAATAGAGGGCTAAGTTAGAATTGAAAATCACACCAGAAACATAAGCTTTCTCTCTTTCTCTCTATATATTATGAAGAATATTTTGTGAGTATTTAGATACTTTGAGAGTTGCTATTCAGTGCAAGTTTTATTCGACTTTGCATTCCAGTCAGAAGTGCTGCTCTTTTGAGGTAAGGGATAATAAGGGATATTGTTGTTAGTATGTAAGGGTTATTATATTTTTCAGTTCGTACTTATTTCGACGTTCAGAAAATTCTAAAAAAATTTAAAATGATATTTTGATGAGTTTTATTGATTGTGTCCAAAAATGGTGATTTTTGAATGTATAGATTAAGAGTTATGAATTTTACGGGAAAAGACTATTTTAAAAGTAACCGCTTATAACTCCTTGTGGTTAACTCTAAAATTGATGAAATTTTTATTGGGAGTACATCTATATAATATCAGTTTACTCTGTGAATTTTGGAAATTTTGGATCAAAGGACAATTTATGATAAATGTCTAAATATTCGGCGGTTTTGGCCATATGAAAAATAGTAAATGAATTTTAAAAATTCTGAGAAAAATATATGTTCAATATGGGACTATATTCTGATAAATCCCAGAAAAAAATATTTTTGAAACTGATTTGGTATTTTTAATGAAAATAGACTAGTTATGAATAATTGAATTAAATATGTTATGTGAAGGAAAAAAATTGGAAAATATGATTTTATGGCTTGAGAATCATATATGTGGTATAGACAGATTTTTGATGTGGGTTTCGGTGATTGGTGATGAAATCTTATGAGTTTAACATTTTATGATGATTAAATGCATGAATTAGTAAAGTGTAAACAATTAAAATAAATTGTTTATAAGTTTAAAAAAATGTTATTCTTTCAATAACATTATACCGAAATATTGGTATGAATTTTATTATAGAATTTTTACCTTTTTGTGTCGGGGTTACTATTTATGAGTTACTATTCACGAGTTACTATTTACAAAAATAAAATTAGTTTCTTTTTCTGACCAAATTATCGTTGATTTATGATTGTTGCTCTTGAAAATAAATGTAGTTGTTGATAATATTATTTTTATTATCATATATAACATTTTTATAACTCTGATGTTGAATTTCTCTTTCACTTGAGTGTAAAGATGGGTAAATTATTGGTATGATCGTGACTGGGGAATATATCTTTGGCCTGTAGTGCAAAGATTAATTGTTAACTGGTATGATCATGACCATTGAATTTATAATTGAATATCTTTAGCTTAAGTGTAAAGATGAATTGATTAACATGGTTATAATTATTGTTTATATAAATTCTGAAATGATTATATATTTCTTTGAGATATTAATATATTTGGCATGTAGTGTAAATATGAACTGTTGATGAATATATTTGGTATGTAGTGCAAATATGAACTGTTGAGGAATATCTTTGGCCTGTAGTGCAAAGATGAATTGTTGATGAATATCTTTGGCCTGTAGTGCAAAGATGATCTGTGGTTGAATATCTTTAGCTTGTAGTGCAAAGATGACCTGTTGATGAATATCTTCGGCCTGTAGTGCAAAGATGGTCTGTTGATGAATATCTTTGGCCCGTAGTGCAAAGATGAAATTATTAGTATGATTATGAACAGGAACTGTGATTTGGTATAACCATGATCTTTGATGTTTCAGGTAAAGACAAGTAATGAAAATTATCTTTGTCTTGGATGAGAAGAGGAATTTAGAACCATAAATATGATTATGAGTTATTCACATGAATGTGGACAAGAACTGTTGATTTATGTTACAGGGATAAAATATTGTTGGTGGATTTTTAACATGGAGAAGATAATAGACTTTATAGTCTATTTGACTGTTCTAATGGATTGCTCGTTCCGCTGTAACTATGGTTGAAAATTTTTATCATCTACCAAATGTTCTGAATCTCTGATTTATTACTGATAAAGACTATTGATAATTTATTTATTTTTAGTCATGATATTCTTTACTGGGCTAGTTGTGCTCACCCTTCTATTCACAATTCCTTTCAGGTAATAAGAGTGTAGCTGGGTCGAGCGGGGGTAACAGGGGAATAAAACGGTGGTCATCATTTAGGAGTTATATCAAGTGAATCATCTAGGGTGAAGCGAACCCAATGTTGGAAGGGTATTTTGCCACTATCATACAAGATGTCTAATGACATACAACCTCGTGTCATCATAAGACAGAATTGTGCTCATCCACTTGCTGAGTATATTTACGAGCACTACCTATGTAACCTTGGTGTTTGTTTGAAGTATAATTCTCAATTAGAGACAGTGGAGATAATGATAAGTCAAGAGAAGACTCACCATTGGGAAGAATATGATAGTAATCTTCTCGCTTTTCTTTGGGGTATATTGGGTCAACCAAGGATAATTCTATGGCCATATGATATCTATCACAACCTAGAAGCATGGCCTCCCATGTACAAAGGTTTCCTTGAGCACTTTCCAAAGATTCTCATTTCTAAAACAGTTTTTGACTATACCTTTATGTAAGGTGTCTTTGTGTGGTGTTGTCCATGGTTGGGACATGAGTCACATTTGCTATATATTTGTATCCAAACTCACAGCATATGTATTGTTGTATTTTGCACGACAATTATTGTAATAAAGTTGTAGTTATTTTCTGTACCATGTATTTGGCGACTCAGAATAGGTTGGATGGAATGGACCTGTTTTGGGATCGTTACAACTATTCCTGAAGTACTATTCACTCAGGTACTATTCACCTGGGTACTATTCATGATAAAAATTGATTTCTTTCCGGTCCAAATTATTTTTGATACAATATTATTCTTGAATTTTACTCCACAAAGCAGTATCATGTTGACAATTTGGACATTATTGAATTCTGGATAAATTAAATTATAAATCTTTAAAAGTTATCCTTGGTTTCATTTAATTGAATTCTTTTATCATTGTCATCATCCTCATGCTTATGATGTGATAAAAGTCATCTTTGGCCCGTAATACATAGATGAACTTTTGATTGGTATGATTATTACCAGGGTTCATTCGGTATAATCATGACCTGTAATGTTACAAATTATCTGGTAAAAGTCCTCATTGATCTGTAGTGCATCGATGGACAGTTGTTGGCATGATCATGACCATTGGTGATAACACGATTATCCTTGGCCCGTAGTGCATGGATAATTCGTAGATGTGATACTTATAAATATCTTTGGCCCGTAGTGCATGTATAATTCAATAATGTAGATTATTTATTGAGTTAAGTCTCAGCGATAAAATTTATGATAAACATTTTAAAACATAGAAGATAGTAGATATCATGCTCCACTTGACTCTTCTAATGGATTGCTTGTTCCGCTGCAGTTAAACTTGTCGTTTATTGTATTCTATGAGTTTAACACTGTTGAGGGCTAACGATAATTTATTCTGCATTATCTTAGTCATAATATTTCTTACTGGGCTAGTTGAGCTCACCCTTTTGCTTTCATTGTTCTCTTCAGGAAATGAGAACGTAGCCGGGACTAGTCGGGGTATAGAGTGACGGTCCGAGATGATAGCTGTAATAGTACTCACTATTTTATAAAATAGTGTGATAATAATTATAATGAGATTTTATTTGAGTTTGGATACTATCTACGAGACAATTTCCGTGTTGAAACTCTCAGCTACGTTTTATCATATTGTATAAATGAAGTTTATATTTAAGTTCGGTACCATATATTTGGCAACTCAGAATGGGTGATGTATACCTATTTTGGAGGACGTCACAACATTGGTCAATGATTCCTGAGTTATCATTTATCGAATCACATAGGACATTCTCTCATTTTACTTGGAGCGGCAGAATCTTTATTTATCATTCATTATCTCCATGTATGAATTATTATATTCAAGCATACTGTTTGATATTCCCTAAGAGTCTTAAAGGACATGTCAAAGCATAACTCATCATACGTACACAAGATACTATGATAATCTCAAGTCTAAGGATCACTTGTACTATTATTGTGACGCCCCCAAAATAGGTATACATCACCTATTCTGAGTCGCCAAATACATGGTACAGAATACAAATACAATCTTAAATATACAACATGAGATGTGAGTTTTAATACAAATATTATATGCTAGACAGTATTCAAACTCAAAATAAGTCCTCAATACATTTATTATCACACTATTTCATAGAATAGTGAGGACTACTAATGCTATTATCTGGACCGTCACTCCGTTTCCCGACTAGTCCCTGCTACGTTCTCATTTCCTGAAGAGAACAATGAAAGTAAAAGGGTGAGCTCAACTAGCCCAGTAAGAAATATTATGACTAAGATAATGCAGAATAAATTATCGTTAGCCTTCAACAGTGTTAAACTGATACAATATAACAAACATCAAATTTAACTACAGCGGAACAAGCAATCCATTAAAAGAGTCAAGTAGAGAATAAAATCTACTATCTCTTATGATTTAAAAGGTTTTTCATAACTTTTATCGCTGGGACTCAGCTTAATAAATAATCCACATCATCCCTGCACTACGGCCAAGGATATTCATTAGTATCACAACCACAAATTATCTATGCACTACAGGTCAAGGATATTCTTGTATTCATCAATGGTCATGATCATACCAACAACTGTCCATCAATGCACTACGGGCCAATGAGGACTTTTACCACATCATTTGTAACATTACGGTCATGATTATACCGAATAATCCCTGGTCATAATCATACCAAGTCCATCTATGCACTACAGGTCACAGATGACTTTCAACATAATATAAACATGAAGATGATGACAATGATATAAGAATTCAATAAAACAAGTTCAAGAATTAATTTATCCAAGAACCAATAACGTCCAAATTGTCAACATGATACTGCTTTGTGGGGTAAAACTCAAGAATGCTCGAAAGAATATTTCCATGAAAAGACACTGGATGAAGCGTAAATATCAAGGATATTCCACTAATTTCATGGAGTATAAAAGCCAAAACTTTAACCAACTGAGTACAATAAAGAATGAAATAACAGAAGAAATCACTAGGCATGCGATAGACCGCACAGACAGTCCAACAAAATAACAAATGACGGAACCAGGTCATGCGTAAACGCAGAGACAGGATATTTCAACAGAATAATAAAAAATGGAATAACAACAGAATTCACCATGCATGCGATAGACCGCACAGACAGGTTATTCCAACAGAATAATAAATAATAGAACCAGGTCATGCGTAAACGCACAGACAGGATATTCCGACAGAATAATAAAAAATGAAATAACAACAGAATTTTACCATGTATGCGGTACTTCGCATAGACAGGTTATTTCAACATAATAATAAAGAATGGAATAATAGAAGAATTTTACCAAGTATAGGGTAGTCCACGTATACAGGTTATTCCAACATAATAGTAAAGAATGAAATAACAGAAGTTCTCTTCATGAATACGAAAGAAATAATATCCCTTACCTTAGAAGAAACTGAATATAGGAGTAGTGAAGTAGCAGAATACTTTTTTTCTTTCTCTATAGTTTCTCTCTCTAGAGTTTTAGTGAATTCGTAAGAAATAATGAAGGAATGAACTTCTATTTATAGGAGAATGGACTGAATAGTAACTAATTCTTGAATGGTTCAGATTGATTTACTTTTAAACGGACGGTCCATATTGATTTACTATGTAGTATTAATAAAATATTCTACTAAAACAAAATCTTTTAAATAAAATATAATATATTCTATTTATAATCTAATAAAACGAATAACTTTATAAAAATATTCTGTTTTATATAAAAAGATTTTACTATGCAAATACTATGCAGGCACCATGCAAATACTATGCATAATAAAATATTATATATTCTATTTATAGTCTAATAAAATAAATAACTTTATAAAAGTATTCTGTTTTATATAAAAAGATTTTACTATGCAAATACTATGCAGACACTATGCAAACATTATGCATAATAGAATATCATATGTTCTATTTATAATCTAATAAAACAAATAACTTTATAAAAGTATTCTGTTTTATATAAAAAGTTTTCTATTTTATTACATTTATAATAATAATAAAACAAAACTTATCACCTTTATTATAATTCACAATATTAATCGACCAGGTCGTTCCCAGGAAAGTGGGGGCTTTCTAATAAGGATTTCTCCCTATTGACGCCCAATTAGGTGACCAAACCTCTCCTTAGCAGAACTTCTAGACATCGTTAATATTGCAAATAATAATATTAATAACTCTGTCATCTCAATTATTGATTTAATAATATATAAAATATAGACAATAATTGAATCAAATAACGTGAGATATTATGCAACAATTACTGTAGCAATAATTAAACAAAACTGAGTAACTTCTCACGTAAGCATCAATAATCAATACCGTGTGTTATTATGTAACCACGCGTATTACTGTACTTTTACTACCGAGTAGTTCAACAGTTTTAACGGTAAAACTTTTGCCGTTATTTTCATAAAAATATTTTTGTCGTTTTCTCAATCCGACAATAATTCTGTTATGGGGTCCACCAATGATTGTGCCGTCGTACGAATATTCCCTGTTAAAACGAATATTCCCCGACCAATCCAATATTATATAACAACTTGCGTACTTTGCAAAATTATAAATATTACCCACAACTATAACATTATATCAAATTCATTCCATAATATTAAAAAAAATATTTCGAGAAAATTAAATCTTTATTCGTAAAATTTGGGGTTTTACAATCTCCCCTCCTTATGAAATTTTGCCCTCGAAATTTACGTACGTACCTGGTATGCCGAAGAGATGAGGATACCTTGACTTCATTTTAGATTCTAACTCTTGAGGTATAACCTTTGAGTGTTGAATACGATCCTTCTTATCCAAGATTTTAACACGTATCTCCTCATACGTTAAATCTTCTGCTATCTCGTCTAGTTCTAATTTAATAACGTGGTTCGGGTCATCCACATATTTACGTAACATCGATACGTGAAAAACGTTATGAACACGCGACATACTTGGCGGTAAAACGAGTCTATAAGCCCTAGTTCCTACTCGATCAAGGATTTCAAATGGGCCAATAAAATTGAGGGTTGAGATTTCCTCTCTTCATCGATTTTTGCTTTTAGAATAATGCCCTCTTGAACCTTCTTCTTCACATTCATCAGCTCTAAGTATGTAGCTTGAGCAACTTTAACTTTATCGATTAAAGTCGATTCTAATCGTATATTTGTTATCTTCACGTGGGTCCCTAGAGTTTTTAACTTTATCTTCGTCGTTTGTAAGTTATACGAAATGGGTTTTTGTGTTAACAACATCGCACTCGTAAACGCATACGATCTTCTACTCAATGTGTCAGCTACCACGTTCGCTCTTCCATTATGATATTGAATGGTATAGTCGTAATCTTCAATAGCTCAAGCCAACATCTTTGGCATATGTTACGTTCGTTTTGGGTGAAAAAAAATATTTAAGGGTTTTAAAAATTTGTTATGTATTGGGGTCAATACAAAATTCGATTTCACGCTCTAAGGGTAGGCTAAGAAGCCTTCAAGAATACGTCAGGAAATTTATTAACGATAGAAATATCATTTAAAACTGTGACTCTCATCCAAGACTTGGATAGCACATGTAATGAAGGTTTGTCCTAATGGAGTTTCAACCGATAAATCAAAGTCTAATTTCTCTGGAGTCAAATTTAAACGTTGAGCGCAAGCAAGAGAGATAGAAAATGGGTAGAATCGATATCTAATAAGGTATAGACTTTACAAGAATTTATAATTAACTAACCCGTGTTAACTTCGTTCTGGTTACTCGCTTTTTGAGAAGTCACGAAAAGCGCTCTCCCTGAAACCACCGACTTTGTTTTGTCCGTATCCGCCTTTGGTGTCACCGTCTCAGCTGGACTTGACTTTGGTGCACGATAAAATCGAGCTAGGTGACCTTCTTTTTCACAATTGTAACATGCTTTGGACTGCATCGTGATGCTTTGGACTGCATCGTGCAGCTTGGACTGATATGTCCCTCCCCTCCGCATTTGAAGCATACAATTGGTGGTCGTTCTCCTTCCTTGAAAACGGGTGTTGGTGCTGCTATCTTTCCATCGTTGTTGAACCTTCTCTTCTTAAAATTTTCACTCCTATTATCTTGGCCATGATTACCACCGAAGTGGTTACCATTCTTGGCATGATAATTTCCCCCACGATGGTTATCATTGTTCCGATGGTCGTTGCCACCGGTATGATTATTATCGTGTTGTTGGTCGTTGCCTTTTGGTTGTGCTGACTCATTATCGCACTCCAATGACTGAGCCTTATTCAGAATATCTGAATATAAATTAAGTTTGTGAGAAATGAAGTATTGACGTATATCGGGTTTCAAACCTCTTAGAAACATTCGCGTCATTCGCTCCTCATTATCGACCAAATGGGATGCAAACAGAGATAACTCCGTAAATTTAGCCTCGTATTGCGACACGGTCATATTGTTCTACTCCAGTTTGATGAACTCTACCTCCTTCATGTGACGAATTATGACGCCCCCAAAATAGGTATACATCACATATTCTGAGTCGCCAAATACATGGTACAAAATTTAAATACAACTTAATTATACAACAGTCGTGTAAAATACGACTAAACATATGTTGTGAGTTTTAATACAAATATTATCAGATAGACAATATACAAACTCAATGGGGTCCTCATTTATAATTTAATTTATCCAGGAACCAATAACGTCCAAATTGTCAACATGATACTGCTTTGTGGGGTAAAACTCAAGAATGCTCGGAAGAATATTTTCATGAAAAGATACTAGATGAAGCGTAAATATCAAGGATATTACACTAATTTCATAGAGTATAAAAGTCAAAACGTTAACCAACTGAATACAATAAAGAATGGAATAACAAAAAAAATCACTAGGCATGCGATAGACCGCACAGACAGGTTATTCCAACAGAATAATAAATAACGAAATCAGGTCATGCGTAAACGCACAGACAGGATAATCCAACAGAATAGTAAAGAATGGAATAACAACAAAATTCACCATGCATGCGATAGACCGCACAGACAGGTTATTCCAACAGAATAATAAATAATAGAACCAGGTTATGCGTAAACGCACAGACAGGATATTCCGACAGAATAATAAAAAATAGAATAACAATAGAATTTCACCATGTATGCAGTACTTCGCATAGACATGTTATTTCAACATAATAATAAAGAATGGAATAACAGAAGAATTTTACCAAGTATAGGGTAGTCCACGTATACAGGTTATTCCAACATAATAATAAAGAATGGAATAACAGAAGTTCTCTTCATGAATACGAAAGAAATAATAACCCTTACCTTAGAAGAAACTGAATATAGGAGTAGTGAAGTAGTAGAATACTTTTCTTCTTTCTCTCTATAGTTTCTCTATCTAGAGTTTCAGTAAATTCGTAAGAAATAATGAAGGAATAATCTTCTATTTATAGGAGAATAGACTAAATAGTAACTAATTCATGAACGGTCCAGATTGATTTACTTTTAAACGCACGGTCCATATTGATTTACTATGCAGTATTAATAAAATATTCTAATAAAACAAAATCTTTTAAATAAAATATAATATATTCTATTTATAATCTAATAAAACGAATAACTTTATAAAAATATTCTATTTTATATAAAAAGATTTTACTATGCAAATAATATACATGCACTATGCATAATAGAATATTATATATTCTATTTATAGTCTAATAAAATAAATAACTTTATAAAAGTATTTTATTTTATATAAAAAATTTTACTATGCAAATATTATACAGACACTATGCAAACACTATGCATAATAGAATATCTTATATTCTATTTATAGTCTAATAAAATAAATAATTTTATAAAAGTATTCTGTTTTATATAAAAAGTTTTCTGTTTTATTATATTTATAATAATAATAAAACAAAACTTATCACCTTTATTATAATTCACTATATTAATCGACCAGGTTGTTCCCAAGAAAGATGGGGTTTTTTAATAAGGATTTCTCCCTATTGGCGCGTAATTAGGTGACCAAACCTCTTCTTGGAAAAACTTCTAGACATCGTTAATATTGCAAATAATAATATTAATAACTCTGTCATCTCAATTATTGATTTAATAATATATAAAATATCGACAATAATTGAATCAAATAACGTGAGATATTATGCAACAATTACTGTAGGAATAATTGAACAAAATTGAGTGACTTCTCACGTAAGCATCAATAATCAATACCGTGTGCTACTATGTAACCACGCGTATTACAATACTTTTACTACCGAGTAGTTCAACAGTTTTAACGGAAAAACTTCCACCATTATTTTCATAAAAATATTTTTGTCATTTTCTCAATCCGACAATAATTCCGTTGTGGGGTCCACCAATGATTGTGCCGTCGTACGAATATTCCCTGTTAAAACGAATATTCCCCGACAAATCGAATATTATATAACAACTTCCGTACTTTACAAATTTTATAAATATTACCCACAACTATAATATTATATCAAATTCATTCCATAATATTACAAAAAATATTTCGAGAAAATTAAATCTGTATTCGTAAAATTTGGGATTTTACAATTATAACTAGAGGAATTCCTATTGACAGGCAAGTAAAACTCCATTAGGTGTTCCTTAGAGAGTCACGTTTAGTGAACTTATTCTCCATTAATAAGTACCTACATTCTTGCTTTAGGTGTCTCCACACAAATGATTATTAGATCAATCATCCTCTTCCTAAGAGCAAGTAACATATGTACCAATCTATCCGGATTCACTAATCCCCTTTTTAGCAATCCATCGATTGAGAAGTATTTTAATTTTAAGTTATCTAAGAATTTAGATATCTGTAGCATGATCATCATCATGATTCTAAAAGCATCGCTTAAAACTATGAGTTTATCACATTTTATATAACACCGTTTAGATAAATTAAATACATTTAAATAAATGAATTCTTTTATTAATAAATGAATAAGATTATTACAAAGTATATGTTTTATCATATCAAATATGAAATGACATGTTTCACGCCCCAAAATCCACCAGGTGACATCATCATAACATCATCTATGTGCTTCTTTGAGGATGATGTCATGCTTACATCATGCTTGGCTCATCTCTTCTCTAATTGGTCAATTCAACTTCACATGGATTGATTTTATTTAGTTAGATTAACTAGATTTTCTTTCCCTAGTTTGGTTATACTAACTTAGTTACACATAACCAGTTTGATTCCAACTAATTAGTTAACTACTTATTTTCTTTTCGTCTTTTCCCTATTTCGTTTTATTTTTGTGAATAGTGTTTTTACGCAAATGTTCTCAAAAAAATTTAATTTTCATCTTCGAAATTCTTACTCGTTTATTCGTCATGTAACCAAATTCTAACGTTTAATAACCATCCTAGGTCATAGAATAACTAATAAACACATAACACGGAATATTATCAATAAAAATTTATTTTAACTCAATCTAAGTCAGAATTCAACTTTTACTCACTTACGATTCATCACACTTTAGTTTATATCATAATCTTAATCTCTAATCATATAAGATCATATTTATAAGTCACATAAATATCCGAAATATTACAGCTTGTGTGTATACTACTTTCAATAATATCGTGTATTAAGTCATTATCCATGTTAAATTTAATTATTTTAACATAGAACCATTTCTCATTTAATCGAATAAATTCCTTTATTACATTAATTAAAATCAATATATTAATTTTCTCGTCTCACATTTTCAATTCATCTCCTTTTGGCATAATATAATATATTAGGTCATCTCGTAAATATATTACATTTATATGTAGTATATTTTAAAATAATGTGTTTAATTAACTCCCTTATTTTTATTAAAACAAAGATACTTACATTAATTCACTATTTTAATTAAGTGATTTAATCACATCATATATGAAATTTAATTCGTAGTAATTCCATTGTCGTTCAAGGCTTATCATTCAAATTATAATATTCATAACAAAATCTTAACTTAATCTTAATTAATTATTATTAATTAATTGATTTTCTTCACTTCCGTATTTCATTTCGTAATTAATTCAAACTAACTAATTTAATAGTTTAATTAACTATTAACCCTTTCATTTCAAATATATGTATATATTTTACACTTATATATACATATTAAACTCCACCACATAAATCACATAATTATATATAACACATATATATTTATACATTCAAACCCGATCTAACGCCCCCAAAATTAGGTATACATCACCCATCTTGGGTCGTCAGATATATGGTACAGAATTCAAATACAACTTAATAATACAACTGTCGTGTACAATATGATAAAACATAAACTGTGAGTTTGAATACAAATATTGTCTACTAGAGAGTATCCATACTCAAAAGGAGTCCTCATTACATTTATTAACACACTATTACATACAATAGTGAGGACTACTAACTAATAATATCATTCGGGCCATCACTCCGTTCCCCGACTTGCCCCAGCTACGTTCTCAATTCCTGAAGAGAACAGTGAAAGAAAGGGTGAGCTCAACTAGCCCAGTAAGAAATATTATGACTAAGATAATGTAGAATAAATTATCATTAGCCTTCAACAATGTTAAACTGATAAAATATAATAGACATCAAGTTTAACTGCAGCGGAACAAGCAATCCATTAAAAGAGTCAAGTAGAAAATAAACTCTACTATTTTTTATGATTTAAAAAGGTTTTCAACACTGTTATCGCTGGGACTCAGCTTAATAAAATAATCCACATCATCGAATCACCCCTGTACTACGGCCAAGGATATTCGTGTATTCATTAATGGTCATGATCATGCCAACAACTGTCCATCAATGCACTACGGGCCAATGAGGACTTTTACCACATCATTTGTAACATTACGGTCATGATTATACCGAATAATCCCTGGTCATAATCATACCAAGTCCATCTATGCACTACAGGCCACAGATGACTTTCAACATTTTATAAACATGAGGATGATGACAATGATATAAGAATTCAATAAAACAAATTCAAGAATTAATTTATCCAAGAATTAACAACGTCCAAATTGTCAACATGATACTGCTTTGTGGAGTAAAATTCAAGAATGCTTAGAAGAATATTTTCATGAAAAGATACTGGATGAAACGCAATTATCAAGGATATTCCACAAATTTCATGGAGTATAGAAGTCAAAACTTAACCAACTGAGTATAATAAAGAATGGAATAACAAAAGAAATCATCATGCATGCGATAGACCGCACAGACAGGTTATCCCAACAGAATAATAAATAATAGAACCAGGTCCGGCGTAAAACGCACAGACAGGATATTCCAACAGAATAATAATAAAGACGGAACCAGGTCCGGTGTAAAACACATAGACAGGATGTTCCAACAGAATAATAATAAAGACAGAACCAGGTCTGGTGTAAAACACACATACAGGATGTTCCAACAGAATAATAATAAAGACAAAACCAGGTCCGGTGTAAAACACACAGACAGGATATTCCAACAGAATAATAATAAAGACAGAACCAGGTCTGGTGTAAAATACACAGACAGGATGTTCCAACAGAATAATAAAAGAATGTCACCAAGTATAGGGTAGACCGCGTATACAGGTTATTCCAACAGAATAATAAGAAATAGAATAACAACAGTTCTCTTCATGAATAAGAAAGAATAACACCCCTTACCGTTTTAAAGAAGAGCTGAAATAAGGAAGTAGTTAAGTAGCAGAATACTCTTCTTCTCTCTCTCTATAGTTTCTCTCTCTAGAGTTCAGTGAATTCGTAAGAAATAATGAAGGAATGAGCTGCTATTTATAGAAAAATAGAATGCATAGTAACTAATCCATGAACGGTCCAGATTGATTACTTTAATCTGACGGTCCATATTTAAAGAAAAATCTTTTAAATAAAATAAAATATATTCTATTTATAGAATAACTTTAATAAAGTATTCTGTTTTATATAAAAAGATGTTTCTGTTTTATTACGTTAATAATACGAATAAAACAAAACGTCATTATCGCTAAATAATTCATATTATTAACTGACAATAATTGAATCAAACTGAGTGACTTCTCACATAAGCATTAATAATCAATACCGTGTGCTACTATGCAACCACACGTATTACTGTACTTTTACTACCGAGTAGTTCAACAGTATCAATGGTAAAACTTCCGCCGTTATTTTTAATAAAATATTTTTGTCGTTTTCTCAATCCGACAATAATTCCGTTGTGGGGTCCACCAATGATTGTGCCGTTGTACGAATATTCCCTGTTAAAATGAATATTCCCCGACCAATCGAATATTATATAACAACTTGCGTACTTTAAAATTTATAAATATTACCCACAACTATAACATTATATCAAATTAACTCCATAATATTCAAAAATGATATTTATAGAAAATTCATCTTTATTTATAAAAGTTGGGGTCTTACAACCTCCCCTTCTTATGAAATTTCGCCCTCGAAATTAGGGTACGTACCTGGTATGTCGAAGAGGTAAGGATACCTTGATTTCATTTCAGATTCTAACTCCCAAGTCATTTCCTCAACATCGTGGTTTCTCCACAAAACTTTGACTTGAGGTATAACCTTGGAGCGTAGAATATGTTCCTTCTTATCCAAGATTTGAACAGGAACTTCTTCATACGTCAAATCCTCCGCTATTTCGTCCGGTTCTAACTCAATAATGTGGTTCGGGTCTTCCACATATTTGCGTAACATGGATATGTGAAAAACGTTATGAACACGAGACATACTTGGCGATAAAGCGAGTCTATAAGCCACAGTTCCTACTCGATCGAGGATTAAAAATGGACCGATAAATCGAGGATTGAGCTTTTCTCTCTTTCCAAATCTCGTAACTCCTTTCTATGGAGCAACACGTAAGAACACATGATCTCCTATATCAAATTTCACGTCCTTTCGATGAAGATCAGCATAACTCTTTTGTCGATCTTGTGAGGTTTTTATACGTTGTCGGATCGTTTGAATCTTTTCTGTAGTCATACGTACCAACTCCGGTCCCAACAACGTTGCTTCACCCACCTCATCCCAGCATACTGGAGAACGACATTTTCTTCCATACAATGCTTCGAATGGAGCCATGCCAATACTTGCTTGATAACTGTTGTTGTAGGAAAACTCCACCAATGGTAAGAACTTGTCCCAACTTCCCTTGAAGTCAAGGACACAGAGTCTTAATAAATCTTCTAGAGTTTGAATAGTCCTCTCTGATTGTCCGTCCGTCTGAGGATGATATGCCGAACTAAATCGTAAATATGTGCCCATAGCTTTTTGTAAACTAACCCAAAATCGTGAAGTGAATCTTGGGTCTCGATCAGAAACTATGGATACTGGCATACCATGCAGTCTTACAATCTCGTTTATGTACATACGAGCAAGACGTTCAAGTGTATAAGTTTCTCGTATCGGTAAGAAATGAGCAGACTTGGTCAATCTATCAACAATGACCCAAATCGCATCTATACCTTGAGAAACCTTAGGAAGACCGGTAACGAAATCCATGGTAATGTGCTCCCACTTCCATTCTGGAATTTCAAGTGGTTGCAATGGACCTTTTGGTACTTGATGCTCCGCTTTGACTCGTTGACAAGTTAGACACCTTGAGATAAACAACGCTATCTCTCTCTTCATATTGCTCCACCAAAATGTATGACGAAGATCATGATACATTTTGGTACTTCCAGGATGGATTGCAAACGGTGTGTTGTGCGCCTCCATCATGATTTCATACTTTAAATCAGGGTTGTTAGGAACATAAAGTCTGGAGTTGATTCGAAGTATTCCTTCTTCATCGATTCTTGCTTCTGGCATAGTACCTTCTTGCACTTTTTTTCTCATACGCATCAGCTCCAGGTCTGTAGCTTGAGCAGCTTTAACTTTATCGATTAAAATTGGTTCTACTCGTATATTCGTCATCATCACATGGGTCCCTGGAGTCTTTAACTCTATCTCCATCCTTTGCAAGTCACAAAAAATGGGCCTTTGTGTTGACAATATCGCACTTATACTTTCATATGATCTTCTACTCAATGCGTCAGCTACCACGTTCGCTTTTCCAGGATGGTATTGAATGGTATGATCATAATCTTTTAACAGTTCAAGCCAACGTCGTTGTCGCATGTTGAGTTCCTTTTGAGTGAAGAAATATTTGAGGCTTTTATGATCCGTAAAGATCTCCACCTTCTCCCCATACAAGTAATGCCTCCAAATTTTAAGTGCAAAGACAACAGCTGCCAACTCTAGATCATGAGTAGGATAATTCCTCTCATATTTCTTGAGTTGTCTTGATGCATAGGCTATGACTTTTCCATGTTGCATGAGAACGCATCCCAACCCTTTGCTCGAAGCATCACTGTAGATGACAAATCCCTCCGAGCCAGATGGTATTGTTAGAACAGGTGCTGAAATGAGTCTCCTCTTGAGTTCTTGAAAACTCTTCTCACATTCTTCGCTCCAACCGAACTTTGTATCTTTCCGAGTCAGCTGAGTTAATGGAGTAGCGATTCGAGAAAATCCTTCCACGAATCTCCGATAATAACCAGCTAAACCAAGAAAGCTACGTACTTCGGTCACTGATTTAGGTTGCTCCCAGCTTTGAATAGCTTCAATCTTTGCTGGGTCAACCGATATTCCACGACTTGATACTACGTGCCCAAGGAATGCTACCTCCTCCAACCAGAACTCGCATTTCTTCAACTTGGCATAAAGCTTGTATTCACGAAGCTTTTGGAGTACCAGCCTCAAGTGTTGCTCATGATCTTCACGGCTTTTGGAATAAATAAGGATGTCATCAATAAAGACGACCACAAAGTGATCCAAATATTCCTTGAATACCCGGTTCATCATATCCATGAAGGCAGCAGGAGCATTAGTCAATCCAAAGGACATGACTAGGAATTCATAATGCCCGTACCGAGTTCTGAAAGCCGTCTTTGGAATATCCTCAGTTCTAACCTTCAGCTGATGATATCCAGAACGAAGATCGATCTTTGAAAAGAATTGTGCTCCTTGCAACTGGTCAAACAGGTCATCAATACGTGGCAATGGGTACCTGTTTTTGATGGTGACATGATTCAACTCCCGATAATCAATACAAAGTCGCATACTTCCATCTTTCTTCTTCACGAATAGCACAGGAGCACCCCAAGGAGAAGTACTAGGACGAATAAAGCCAATGTCTAACAATTCCTGCAGTTGGATCTTTAACTCCTGAAGTTCAATAGGAGCCATTCGATATGGGGCTTTGGAAATGGGTTTTGTACCGGGTTCAAGGTCGATACAAAATTCAATTTCACGCTCTGGGGGTAGGCCAGGAAGTTCTTCAGGGAATACGTCAGGGAATTTATTAACAATAGAAATATCATTCAAAACTGACGTATTTTTGTTTAGATCCGTGACATGAGCTAAGAAAGCTTGACATCTGTTTTTCAATAAACGAATAGCTTTATGGCTTGAGATAACATCGATTGATTTTAATGGTTTGGTTGCTTGAATTCGCATAATAGGTCGATTAGGAATATGAAAGCTAACAACCTTACGAAAACAATCAATTTTTACATGATGAGTAGTTAACCAATCAATCCCTAGAATCACGTCAAATGCAAGTATTTTTAATGAAATAAGATCGACAGGTAATGTGTGGGTACCAACTTGAACCAAACAAGACTTATAAACCGTGGATGTAATGAAGGTTTCTCCCAATGGAGTTTCAACAGATAAGTCAAAGTCTAATTTCTTCGGAATCAAATTTAATCAATGAGCACAAGTAGGAGAAATAAAAGAATGGGTAGAACCGGTATCAAATAAAGTATAGACTTCGTTAGAGTTTATGATAAGTTTACCCATGATGACCTCATTCGGGTTCCTTGCTTTTTGGGAGGTCACAACAAACGCTCTCCCTTGCACTACCGGTTTTGAATTTTCTGGGACTGCCTTTGGTGTCTCCATCTTGGCTGAACTTGTTTTTGGTAAACGACAAAATCGAGCTAAATGACCTTCTCTTCCACAATTATAACATGCTTTAGACGGCATCGCGCAGTTTGGACTAATGTGCCCCTCCCCTCCGCATTTGAAACATATGATAGGTGGTCGTTCTCCTTCCTTAACAACGGGTGCTGGTGATGACGTCTTTCTATCATTGTTGAATCTCCTCTTCTTGAAATGACCATTCTTATTGTTTTGGCCCTGATTACCACCGAAGTGGTTACCATTTCTGGCCTGTTGATTTCCTCCACGCTTGTTGTCACCGCTTCGATGACTGCTCTCACCGGTATTATCATTTTACCGACTGCTCTCTTTTGGTTGTGTTGACTCGTTATCGCGCTCCACTAACTGAGCCCTATTCACAACATCTGAATACAAATACAGTTTATGAGAAATAAGATGTTGACGTATCTCAGGTTTCAAACCTCACAAAAACATTCGCGTCATTCGCTCTTCATTATCCACCAAGTGGGACGCAAACCGGGACAACTCAGCAAATTTAGCCTCATACTGCGACACGGTCATATTATTCTGATCCAATTTGATGAACTCCATCTCCTTCATGTGACGAACACTTTCGAAAAAGTATTTGTCATTGAACAGCTCTTGGAACTTCTCCCAAAACATCTTCAGTGCGACAGGTTGAGTACCCTTAATCTATTCCCACCAGTAATCTGCCTCTTCTCGCAACATAAAGGCGACAAAGGGAACCTTTTGCTCCTCGGAGCATCCCAAGACATCAAATATCTTGGTGATCTGCTTTATCTATGTTTCCGCTATAAGTGGTTTTGGCTCTCCCTTAAACTCCGGTGGTCCCAGCTCCTTGAACTGTTTAGCGGGTGACCGTCCAAGAGTTTTCAGTGTTTCCACCTACATTTTGAACAGGAGCCGCTCTCGCCTGCTGTTGTATGAACTGCATAAAGCTTCTGAACATTCCATCATTCATCATTTGGTTAGTATTGTTGTTTGCATGAGGATTGTCGCCTTCCTGATGCACATTATCCCGATTATTGATATGTGGTGAATCCACAGTCGCCTGTGCTCCATTGCTATTCTCAACATTCTCGGATGCCATTTTCAGATACTGCCACAAAATAAAAGTTAATTGATATGTCATATATTATCCTTATATTCTGACCGACCAATTAAATACCATGCAAATAAACTTAGGCAGGTCATACTAGCGAAGAAATTTCCCGTCTCTCCCCTCCTAGTTCTATTCTCACATCTTAGCCAGGGATCATATCCCTAAGCTCTGATACCAACTGTGACGCCCCCAAAATTAGGTATACATCACCCATCTTGGGTCGTCAGATACATGGTACAAAATTCAAATACAACTTAATAATACAACTGTCGTATACAATATGACAAAACATAAACTGTGAGTTTGAATACAAATATTGTCTACTAGAGAGTATCCATACTCAAAAGGAGTCCTCATTGCATTTATTAACACACTATTATATAGAATAGTGAGGACTACTAACTAATACTATCATTCGGACCATCACTCCGTTCCCCGACTTGCCCCAGCTACGTTCTCATTTCCTGAAGAGAACAGTGAAAGAAAGGGTGAGCTCAACTAGCCCAGTAAGAAATATTATGACTAAGATAATGCAGAATAAATTATCATTAGCCTCCAACAATGTTAAACTGATAAAATATAATAAACATCAAGTTTAACTGCAGCGGAACAAGCAATCCATTAAAAGAGTCAAGTAGAAAATAAACTCTACTATCTTTTATGATTTAAAAAGTTTTTCAACACTGTTATCGCTGGGACTCAGCTTAATAAAATAATCCACATCATCGAATCACACCTGCACTACGACCAAGGATATTCGTGTATTCATTAATGGTCATGATCATGCCAACAACTGTCCATCAATGCACTACGGGCCAATGAGAACTTTTACCGCATCATTTGTAACATTACAGTCATGATTATACCGAATAATCCCTGGTCATAATCATACCAAGTCCATCTATGCACTACAGGCCACAGATGACTTTCAACATTTTATAAACATGAGGATGATGACAATGATATAAGAATTCAATAAAACAAATTCAAGAATTAATTTATCCAAGAATTAACAACGTCCAAATTGTCAACATGATACTGCTTTGTGGAGTAAAATTCAAGAATGCTTAGAAGAATATTTTTATGAAAAGATATTGGATGAAACGCAATTATCAAGGATATTCCACAAATTTCATAGAGTATAGAAGTCAAAACTTAACCAACTGAGTATAATAAAGAATGGAATAACAAAAGAAATCATCATGCATGCGATAGACCGCACAGACAGGTTATTCCAACAGAATAATAAATAATGGAACCAGGTCCGGCGTAAAACGCACAGACAGGATATTCTAACAGAATAATAATAAAGACGAAATCAGGTATGGTGTAAAACACACAAACAGGATGTTCTAACAGAATAATAATAAAGACGGAACCAGGTCCGGTGTAAAACACACTGACAGGATGTTCCAACAGAATAATAATAAAGACGGAACCATGCCTGGTGTAAAACACACAGACAGGATGTTCCAACAGAATAATAAAAGAATGTCACCCAGTATAGGGTAGACCGCGTATACAGGTTATTCCAACAGAATAATAAGAAATGGAATAACAACAGTTCTCTTCATGAATAAGAAAGAATAACACCCCTTAACGTTTTAAAGAAGAGCTGAAATAAGGAAGTAGTTAAGTAGCAGAATACTCTTCTTCTCTCTCTCTATAGTTTCTCTTTCTAGAGTTCAGTGAATTCGTAAGAAATAATGAAGGAATGAGCTGCTATTTATAGAAAAATAGAATGCATAGTAACTAATACATGAACGGTCCAGATTGATTACTTTAATCTGACGGTCCATATTTAAAGAAAAATCTTTTAAATAAAATATAATATATTCTATTTATAGAATAACTTTAATAAAGTATTCTGTTTTATATAAATAGATGTTTCTGTTTTATTACGTTAATAATACGAATAAAACAAAACGTCATTATCGCTAAATAATTCATATTATTAACTGACAATAATTTAATCAAACTGAGTGACTTCTCACATAAGCATTAATAATCAATACCGTGTGCTACTATGCAACCACACGTATTACTGTACTTTTACTACCGAGTAGTTCAACAGTATCAATGGTAAAACTTCCGCCGTTATTTTTAATAAAATATTTTTGTCGTTTTCTCAATTCGATAATAATTCCGTTGTGGGGTCCACCAATGATTGTGCCGTTGTACGAATATTCCCTGTTAAAATGAATATTTCCCGACCAATCGAATATTATATAACAACTTGCGTACTTTATAAAATTTATAAATATTACCCATAACTATAACATTATATCAAATTAACTCCATAATATTCAAAAATGATATTTATAGAAAATTCATCTTTATTTATAAAAGTTGGGGTCTTACACCTGACGTGTCTCATAATTAGAATTTTAGTTATTACATTCTTATTAAATTAATAATTTCTGAAAAATTCGGTTTGTCAAAATCTCCGCCTCCGTTGCTTCGCCACTACTTCTTCTACATTTCCATTCTCCGCCACTACTTCTTCTACATTTTCTCGGCTTCACCGCTAGGCCCACTATTTCTTCTACATCTCCATTACGACATTATCTCTTGCGCAAATCAGAGTAATTAGACTTAGAAGATAACTAAATTAGAGCTTTTTTTATATATATAATTTAAAATTTGTAGTTTGTTTGAATTTGTAGTTTGTTGTGAACTTGGGGTTAAACCCAATTTGATATATTTGTTATATTTTGGACTTAATAAGAGGTAACTAATTAGGGTTTTTTTGTTTGATAGTTTATTTGAATTTGTTGTGCCCTTGTGGGTTGGGGACTTTCGATGGGTACGTACAACTGTTGTTATTGTAAATATTGGATGAACATGTAGTTTTACTGTTCAAATGAAATGATGCAATTGTGTCGAGAATTGGATTTGTGTGTCAAATTATTTTTATTTGCAGTTCTGCCTCTTTCCTTTATGAGAGTTTCAATGAGAGTTGTGTTCTCTAAAAAGATAAAGATAATACATTGGAATAAAAAAATCAGAACTGTATGCGTTTTTTTTCCTACAGTCATACAGAAAAAAGTTAGATCAGTGCTATTTTTTCAAGATTTCTTCCCATACTTGTATTTTTATGATTTTCCAAATTTGAGTGCTAGTATTAGAACTAAGTGGTTAAACGAAACATCAATCGTTTTTCATAAACGCATAGGCAGCACAATCTACACACCAATAAGCCCCCAAAAGAAGCAACAGTAAATCATAATAGTATTGATTTATAACTACTCTCATTTTTACCTTTTTTAGGACAAATAAAATAATTATCATAAACAAACCCCGCAAAATGGAATAATAAAAAAAGATGTCTCGAGACTTATTTAAAACTTATAAAAAGATATCAAAATTGGTTTATGCTTTGAAAATAATTCATGAGTTCGTTTGAATATAAAAGCAAATTTGGTTTGAGGTTTTAAGCATTTGGGGAATCATTCAAATTGAATTATGACAAATAACCGAAGTAAGTTTTTAAATTGTATCTAAATATTTTTTTTATTTGAAATTTCTTTTTTAGTTTAGATTATGAATATTTATTAGAATTTGTAAATATAATTATGATTAGTTCAAGTTTTCTTTATTTAATTTTAACAAAAAAATTAGTTAAAATTTGTCTATGTTAGGAAAAATTCCTGGATTCACCCCTACCTATAAGGTTAGGGTCGGTTATAGGATATACCTTCTCATTTCCACGCTCAACGAGATTATATGTATATATGTAATTTTTTTTTTTAAAAATAGCATTTTGTATATGTATAATTGTGTACTTATTTATTGTGAGACCCCGAATTTTACGAAATAAAAGTATTCAATTTTTTTATTTTGGTAAATAGTTAAATTGATAAAAGTTTAAAGTTAAGGGTAATATGTGAATTTTTTTTCAAAGTAAGCAAGTTGATATAAAATATTCGTTGTGTCGGGAAATATTCGATTAGTCGGGAAATATTCTTTTTGTCGGGGAATATTCGTATGACGGTACAATCATTGGTGGAACCCACAACAGAATTATTGTCGGATTGAGAAAACGACAAAAATATTTTTATGAAAATAACGGCGGAAGTTTTACCGTTAACTGTTGAAATACACGGTGTTAAAAGTACAGTAATACGCGTGGTTGCATAGTAGCACACTGTATTGATTATTGATGCTTACGTGAGAAGTCACTCAGTTTTGTTTTATTAGTATTATTAATGTAATAAAACAGAAAAACTTTTTATATAAAACAAAATACTTTTATAAAGTTATTCGTTTTATTAGGCTAATAGTAAAATCTTTTTATATAAAACAGAATACTTTATAAAGTTATCTGTTTTATTAAACAATAATTAGAATATATTATATTTTATTATGCACAGTGTTTGCATAGTGCCTGTATAATATTTGCATAGTGCCTGCATAGTATTTGCATAGTAAAATCTTTTATAAAGTTATTCGTTTTATTAGATTATAAATAGAACATATTATATTTTATTTAAAAGATTTTGCTTTAAATATGGACCGTCCGATTAAAAGTAAATCAATCTGGACCGTTCATGAATTAGTTACTATGCAGTCCATTCTTCTATAAATAGAAGCTCATTCCTTCATTATTTCTTACGACTTTACTGAAACTCTAGAGAGAGAAACTATAGAGAGAGTTCTTCTTTTATAATCTTGAGCATATTTATTTAGAGTTTAAGAAAGCTTTGAGCGTAGTGCAAGTTTTCTTCGAGTATATCCTCGCCCTACCAGTCGGAATACTCTTCTTTCAAAGGTAAGGGAAATTATTTGTTGTACTCGTAAAGGGTATTCTTTTTTTCTTATTCATGAAGAGAATTTCTGTTATTTCATTCTTTATTATTTTGTTGGAATAACCTGTATACGCGGATTACCCTATATTTGGTAAAATTCTTCTATTATTACATTTTTATTATTCAGTTGGAACATCATGTCTGTGCTTTACGCCGGACCTGGTTCCATTATTTATTATTCTGTCGGAATATCCTATATGTGCTTTACACTGGACCTGGTTTCATTATTTATTATTCTGTCGGAATATCCTTTCTGTGAGTTTACGCCGGACCTGGTTCCATTATTTATTATTCTGTCGGAATATCCTGTCGGTACATTTACGCATGACCTGGTTCCACTATTTATTTTTTTGTTAGAATAACCTGTCTGTGCGGTCTATCGCATGCCTGGTGATTTCTTTTGTTATTCCATTCTTTATTATACTCAGTTGGTTGAAGTTTTGGCTTTTATACTCCATGAAATTAGTGGAATATTCTTGATATTTGCGTTTCATCCAGTATCTTTTCATGGAAGTATTCTTCTGAGCATTTTTGAATTTTAGTCCACAAAGTAGTATCATGTTGACAATTTAGACGTTATTGATTCCTGGATAAATTAATTCTTGAACTTGTTTTATTGAATTATTATGTCATTATCATCATCCTCATGTTTATATTATGTTGAAAGTCATCTGTGGCCTGTAGTGCATAGATGGACTTGGTATGATTATGACCAGAGATTATTCGGTATAATCATGACCGTAATATTACAAATAATATGGAAAAGTCCTCATTGACCCGTAGTGCATTGATGGACAGTTTTTAGTATGATTATGGCTATGAATTCTCTTCGGCCAAGGGTGCAAAGATGAATTATTTTATGGCATGATCAGGACCGTTGATGAAAACACCATTATCTTTGGCCCGTAGTGCATGGATAATTCGTGGTCATGATACTAATGAATATCATTGGCTTGTAATGCAGGGATGATTCGATGATGTGGATTAATTATTGAGCTGAGTCTCAGCGATGAAATATTAATTCATAGATGTGATAATAATGAATATCCTTGACATGTAGTGCAGAGATGATTCGATGATGTGGATTAATTATTGAGCTGAGTCTCAGCGATGAAATATTAATTCATGGATGTGATAATAATGAATATCTTTGGTCGTAGTGCATGAATAATTCATGGATGTGATACTAACGAATATCCTTGGCCGTAGTGCATGGATAATTTGAAGGTGTGGATTATTTATTAAGCTGAGTCTCAATGATAAAATATTGGTTATACACTTTTAATTTGTAGAAGATAGTAGATATCATGCTCTACTTGACTCTTCTAAAATACAGTTGTATGTCTTTGGCCGTAGTGCAAAGATGAATTTATTAGTATGATTATGAACAAGAATTGTGATTTGGTATAACCATAATTTTTGATGTTTCAGGTGAATATAGGTGATGAAAATTATCTTCGTCCTGGGTGCGAAGAGGAATTTAGAATCACAATTATGATTATAAGTTATTCATATGATTGTGGACAGGAATGATTGATTGATGTTACAAATATAAAATATTATTGGTGGACTTTTAACATGAAGAAGATAATAGACCTAATGGTCTATTTGACTCTTCTAATGGATTGCTCGTTCCGCTGCAACTATGGTTAAAAAGTTTTATCAGCTACCATATATTCTAAATCTCTGATTTATTAATGATGAAGGCTATTGATGGTGTAAATTAGCTTTAATTATGATATTCTTTACTGGGCTAGTTGAGCTCACCCTTTTGCTTTCATTGTTCTCTTCAGGAAGTGAGAACGCAACAGGGACTAGTCGGGGAACGGAGTGACGGTCCAGATGATATCATTAGTAGTCCTCACTATTCTATGAAATAGTGTGATAGCTGTGGAGGTTCTCCCTAAACAGTATAAAAAAGTGTGTTGTATTTTATACATCATTTAGTAGTTATATTTGGTGAATCAAATAGGGTGAGGTGAACCCAACTTTGAAAGGGTATTTTGCCACTATCATACAAGATGTCTAGTGACATACAATCTCGTGTTCTCATAAGACATGGTTGTGCACATCCACTTGCTGAATATATCTGTGAGCACTATCTATATGATCTTGGAGTTTATTTGAAGTATAATTTTCACTTGGAGACAACGGAGAGATTTATATGTCAAGAGAAGACTCACCATTGGAAAGAAGATGATAGTAATCTTCTTATTTTTATTTGGAGACTTTTGGGTCAACCAAGGATAATTCTATGTACATATGATATCTATCATAACCTAGACGAATGGCCTCCCATGTACGAAGGTTTCCTTGAGTACTTCCCAAATATTTTAATTTCTAAAACAGTTTTTGACTATACTTTTATGTAAAGTATCATTGTAAGGTTGTGGTCGAGGTACCATGAGAGTTACATATATTTGTATTAAAACTTATAGTTAACTGTGGTCGTATTCTATACGACAGCTCAACAGTTGTATAAATGAAGTTGTATTTGAATTTTGTACCATGTATCTGGCGACTCAGAATGGGTGATGTATACCTAATTTTGGGGGCGTCACATTTATGTTATTTCATTATAAATTTATAGCATTTGTAATATAATATGTTACTAGTATTAAAAATGTTGTATGTTGTTTGATTTTGAATTAAAAATAATTGTACAAAGCAATATTAACAAAATTAGAGAAATTTGATTTCAAAAGAAGAAGAGTAATCGGGACGAGGCGGGTATAAGGTTATTTTCGGGAGCATGTCAAGTGGGGGGATAGCTCTATATTAATGCTGCGGGTATGAGGAGGGGTCCCCACACCATACCCACCCTATTACTGGGTCTAAAAATAGTAATCATAAAAATCTACATACAATTTATTATAAACTTTAAAAATTTTAAATAAATGTGTTTGATTATTAATTTAAAAATAATTAATTTAACCTGAAAAGTTAAATTAAGATAATTTTTTTGAGACAGATGTACTCATTTTTTAATGAGAAACTATCATATGTGACACACGTGTTGTATATATAAATTATATAAAAAAATTAAATATTTATAAAAGTTGGAAAATTAAATGAAAAATTAAAATAATAATATACTTGTTATGTGAAAAAAAAAAAATCAAGCCTCGTACAAAATCACGAAAGCCTCGGCAAATGAGTAATAAAGAAGCAACCTCGCCACGTCAGATGTTTAGCAGCTCCGCATGCAGCATTCCTCTACGTGGTGAAAGCTGATGAGACTGGTGTCCACGTGCTGCATGGCCAATATATATGTTTCATGAAGCCTTTGCCAGGTCTTAATTCTGCCTTTACCAGGTCTTAATTCCGCCTTTACCCTTTCTCTTTCCCTTTCCTTTTTCCTTTCTCTTTTCTAATAGTTTTTTTTCCTCTCGTTTTAATTTTTCTTACCTAAGGAACCATATATTTTGTTTTTGTTAAGTTTTTTGTGTTACAAAGTCATGCTAGACTATATTATCAGCCAAAATTCCATTAAGTTTAAATGAACTACATATAAATCTATTTTATAGAATTTGTTGAATTTAGTACTTGCGAGCGTGCTTGCACACACACACATATATATAAATTATTTATTATGACATTATTCATATAAACATATTTTTGATAATTCAGACAAAAAATTAACTATTTAAATTTAAAAATATTAATCACTTGAATTAATATTTATTTTTTAAAAATAAACTGCCTATTTTTTATATCAAGGATCAAAAATGTATTTGCTCCCTATAATAAGCATTTGCTATACGTAAAACAACCGAAAAGGCAAAAAGATTAAAATCAAAAAATTGAGCATCTTACTTCTGTGGGCCCACCAGAGGGCAGAAATGTAATTGCATTAGTATAGCAGACATATTACATATGCGAACGTTACCAGTTCTCCCAGTCCCAGTACTTTACCTTTCAACATCCACCGTCAGAAGATCACCGGCGGAGAATATGAAAATGGGAGGAGCTCAAACTTACACGGTGGGCGTCGTTCTGCTAACCTACGCACTCACCATCTCCATAAGCTTTATACATGCAAGCCCAGAAGACCTTACCATACGCCAAGTTACAGACGATCCTACCACCGCCAGCCACCGCAACTCCGCCGCAAACAACCACCACATTCTCGGCACCCCCGACGAGCACCACTTCAATTCTTTCATCGAGAAGTACGAGAAAGAATACTCTACGAGAGAGGAGTACATGCACCGCCTCGGGATCTTCGTCCGGAATCTAGTCCGGGCGGCACAGCACCAGGCTCTGGATCCGACGGCGATGCATGGGGTTACACAGTTTTCTGATCTGACGGAGGAGGAGTTTGAGACCATGTTTTTGGGTGTGAAGGGTGGTGGCGATGTTGGTGGAACTGGGACCCCGTTCGATGGTGGTGCCGGTGCAGTGGCGCCGGTGATGAAGGTAAGTGGTTTGCCGAAGAGTTTTGATTGGAGAGAGAAAGGTGCTGTTACTGAGGTGAAGATGCAGGTGAGAATTTTACTAGTAAGAATATTTTTTGAAAACATTTTTGAATTTGATCCTACTTAATTTACATTTATAAGTATTTATAAATTATAACTATTACATTAAGTAAATTAAATAAATTCACATTAATTATTAGTTTTAGATTTTGTAAATTGTCTAGGAAAATAATCGAATGAGAACGGAGTAATATTTTAATATTAGTAGTATAGCTAGTCTATGGTTCCTTAAAATTAAATTTTGCAGGTTGGTTTGTTTATGTTCAAATTTTACTGAATTAATTGATTTTGATTGCATAAATAATAACAAAGTTTTCTTTTTTTAAGAATCTATATTATTACAATTCAAATCTAAGAATACATTTCATTTTAGGAATTCGAATTGGGAGAGTCTGGAAGGGTCAACGGGGAAGCTATATAGGAAGCTATATAAGGGGGCAACGTAGGGAAAATTTATCTTTTTAATCTTTTGTAGGGAAAATTTTGCAGCGCATGTTGAATTCTTGTTGGGTAGACTAAAACTTGTTAGGACTATCACCTTTGGTCTATAAAGTTTAATTACTTAGGTTCGCCCTCCGTCCGCCCTCCGTCCTAAATTACTCGGCCCTCTTTCCTTTTTTGGTTCTCCCAAATATATTGATCATGTTATAAATTATTTACATACAAAAATTATAATAGTTTTGCACTTACAGTTCTTATAGTGAGGACAAGATTGAAGCATTCAATGTTGTTTTGTTAGTTTGTATTTTCAGTAGTGGGACTTTCTTTCCTCTTTAGATTGAGGGGGTAAGTAATTACAGACAGAGGGAGTACTATAATTTTGCATCTTGCTAACTTTTTTGAAATTTTGAGAATTTCAATATCAATTTGTGGAGATTAGTTCCTCTATAGCCTTACATGGATAGAAGGATGTAGGAAATAAAGTCAAAATTATATTGGGTGGTGTTAACGTCAGGTTTCGCTTGCGCATCCAATCACCAAATCTACGCGCTTAGACCTGCATAGTAACGAAATCACATAGGAAGCTTGACTGCATGTGCCGCTGGGTGATAGCTCTGGTGTGAGAATGAGTACAGACTGAATAAGGTTTAACAATTGAGGCTTTAGTGTTTAGTGCTCAAAAGTGTATTACCTGTTAATGGAAGTTAAGCCTCGTATTTATAGCTGATCTTATCACTTTAGAGCTGATTTCTGAATTGGATTAAGACTCCTAAACATGGCAGTTACCTATGTTTGGGTCAAACTCAATTTCCTTAAAAGGTGGAAGTTGGATATAATCCTAACACCTACCTTTGGAGTTGGTATTTATATGGTTAGGATTAGAATCCTTAACCATTCAAACTCCTTATCACACCAGACTCCATACGAGGAATAACTATCTGTATGGGCCCAAATCATCCGAACCCCCATAAACTGATCTGAACTCCAGCCCAAAGGACTCGGTCGCCCGACCCCGAACACCACCAAACTCCTTACTGGCGTCGGCCCAACGGGCTTGACAAGTCCAACACAGCCAAGGCCTTTGACCCATATAAGGGTCGGCAGATCACACCCGAACATTGCCCCACAGTCACTTGTTATAAAAAAATTATAATGAGACTTTAAAGTGCAGCATGGGGAATCCAAACGGTCTTTTTAAATATCATGTTACCCAAGAAATGGGCCCCACACGTCATCATTAGCCGCCTTAGGGATTCGTGCCACACCAAAATATAAAACCCCCACCCAACATACGACTGTCACTCTTTTCAGAAATTTTCTATCTCATCTCTCTCTCAGTACTCTCTACAAATATGTTTTCCGGTGAGAATCCATCCCCACCAACTTTCTTCGATTTAGAACTTTCTATCCACCAATCATCACATTTTTGCCATTCAAGCTTCAATAGCAAATTCTAGCCTCCCTTCCTCCTCAAACACTGAGCAAAATCCAGTAAACGACACCATCCCCAAACCCAACACCATCATCGCCACCGATTTGGTTCCGGTCGATTTAATGGCTCCACCGTCTGATACTGCCACCCCTTCAACATCTACAACCATTGACAACATAGAGACGAGAATACGAACCGTTTACGCATCAGAGGGCGATTTCTCCCACATCAACACCAAATCCTCCATTCTCCCCTCTCAAATTTTTGATATCCGAACCCTATTCAACATCCCAAAAGACTACAAGCTTCGGGTGCTAGAGTCAAACGAAAGAATGTACTGGCGCCCTAAAGGTGAATGGGTCACTGTTCCTCTCTGGGCCCGAAAATATGGGGTTCGATTCCCCTTACACGAGTTCATTTCTTCCTTCCTCTGCTTCGTGGGGATTGGGTTCGTACAACTTGTGCCGAAATCATATATTCACCTCATAAGCTTCATTGCTTTATGCCCAGAGCTAGGAATTGCTCCCGGACTCGACTTCTTCTTCATTCTGTTCAGTGTCGGTAGATCCAAGGAACCTGGGCTATGACAGCTAAACCGACAACCCAGCCGAGCCACCTTCATCAAAACCCCCTCCAACAACAAAGGTTGGCACCCACAATGGATCTTCGTCAAGGAAACTTACCTCAAACTTCTCCCGAACTGGGGCCACCCCCGAAGATCTAATTGTCAAGGTGTCCAAATTCTCGAAGGATCGTCAGGATGCCTTCAAGGAGCTAGTCTAGACGCTGAAGAAGATCGAATGGGGCCTAAACGTCTTGTCCAACGAGACTTGGCTATACAAACACGGATGTAAGTCCTTTACCCCGAACCCATTCAATCTTTAATTTCATTCTTCAATTGGCTTTCCGAATCAACCTTCTAACTTGTTTACTTTTCTGCAGTAACAGTTTTCAAGCCCAAAGGAGTAGAAGAAACATTCGCTCCTCTACCCATCAAGCTCGAATCAATTCGCCAACCTATCACGGACGAGTCCCCCGAAGAAAATACCATACTCATATCTAAGCTTTCCATCAGTTTTACTTCGGATGTAGTTCCCCCAACTTCGAGAAACGTCGATCCTACAAAAAAGAACATCATGAAGATGGATAGGTTGGAGAAAATGGCTTTACTGAAGTAGAGCAAAAAGAAGCTCCCCATCAAGGCCTCCTCCAAGCCAGCTTCTCCGATCATTCCTAAACCTCCCACTGTACCAACTCCACCAGTCGTCGACCTCGAGGATCGTGAGGAAATCGAAGAGGAAACTCTTGAACCTCGCTCTAAGAGGCCACACCAAACTGAAGAGCCCAATCTGCAAATAATAAAAACTGCCCCTTCAGTAGAATCGACCCCTTCAACCCAACATAACTCTGACGCTGGGCCGTCCCAAGGAACACCTTCAACATTATGGCAAAAAAGCCCTTCGGAGGTATTCCCTTTTTACCAGCTAGAGCACTTCACATTACCTGGAGATGACGAGCGATTCAAAGGATATACTTTCGAGGACTATCTCGTCAAAGTTCGTTATGCTCCAGTGTCAGGTAAATCCGATAACCAATAATAACTCACTTAATAACCTGTCCCTACCATGCCTTATATATATCTCTACTTATTGCAGGCCAATGCTTTTCTCGCCCGAGCCATTCCTCCTCTGGCCAAAACCACCAAAAAAGAGGCGTAATTAAAATTCGAAGTGGAGTCGCTCGAGGCTGAAGTCCGAAGCCTAAAATTGGGTTTGAAGAAAGAAAAAGATCTTCATGCCAATACCCGAAACAAGTTAACAAAATTTGAACGTCAAGCCTACGAACTTCAAAAACAACACTATACACTTCAAAAGGAGTACGTTGGTCCTGACAACTACACCAAACAACTCTTCGAGGAGAGGATACTTCTGAAGGAGAAAGACAAGGATTAACAGAATGCCATTCTGATCCTCAAAGGTAAAATATCCAACATGCATGCCCATACTATAGTGCTGATGAGGGAAAATACTACCTTGGGGGAAAGAATGTGCCGAGGCCAAGTAGCTAGCGATAAAAGAATATGAAGAATCGCCCAAACTGACTGATAAGGTCATGTCCCAATTTATCGAAGGCTATGAGGCTTATAAGGATAAAGCTCAGGCGAAGATGATAACTGCTAGTCTAGATGTTTCCATCCTTGACTCTTCAGATGAAGAATCTGAAGTCGAAGACGGTGCTCCGAACAAATAATCTTTTTAGAACTTGTACTTATAATTTTTGCAATCATTTTTGTTTGTAACTTTCCTGATCAGTTATGTTTGTAACTTTCTCGATCAGTTATGTTGTTTGTAACTTTTCTAATCGATTTTGTTCATAACTTACCTGATCAGTTTTGTAAAAACATATGAATATAAATGAAGTATAAATTTTTTGAAGAGAAATTCTTATTTATTTTATTGATGAATAAAAGAACTTACACAAATAAAGGAAAGAACAACATAACTTTTACTGATAATATTTTCTAAGTCTTCCAGCATGTCATGTGTTCTTTATCTCCGATCCATCCATTGCTCGAAGCCGGTAAGTACCTAGCTTTGGCACCTCTATTACTTCATATGGCCCCTCCCAATTTGGCATTAACTTGCCCGTGTTCTAAGGGGTAGATGCCTCTGATTCTCAAAGCACCAAATCTCCAACTTCGAACCTTCTTTGTTTCACTTTTTGGTTATAGTGTCGGGTAGTTCGCTTCTGATCGATAGCCAATCTTACCAGAGCTGAATCTCAAACTTCCTCCAGAAGATCCAAATTTAGTCGTAGGCCGTCATCATTTTATAGTTCTTTGTACTGACTGAACCGAAGTGTTGGGGACCCAATCTCAACAGGTATAAGTGTACCAGTCCCATAGGCCAATCTGAATGGTTAATCCCCTGTTGTCATCCTCGGGGTAGTCCGATATGCCCATAAGACACTGAGCAATTCTTCAGACCAACGCCCCTTCAATTCGTCTAACCTCCTTTTAATCCCATTAAGTAGAGTCCGGTTGGTGACTTCTACTTGTCCATTTGACTGAGGATGGGCAACCGAAGTCCTCTTATGTTGAATGGCTAATTCCTCCAAAAAAGCTTCGAGTTTTAACCCAACAAACTGTCTGCCATTATCCGAAACCAGGATCCTCGGGATGTCGAACCGATAAATAATACTTTCCTTAAAAAACTTCAGACATTCCTGTTCGGTGATCTTCTGTAATGGTTTGGCTTCTACCCACTTAGTCATGTAGTCAATAGCCACGATCACAAAATTAACTTGTCCCTTGGCTTTCGGCAGTGGTCCCAAGATATCAATTCCCCATATGGCAAATGGGATCGGGGATAAAAGCGAATACATCTCTTCGAGAGGTTGATGAGGGATAGGGCTATTTAGCTGACACTTAGGATATTTTTTGACAAAATCTTTTGCTTCTTGGAAGATAGTCGGCCAATAGTATCCCTACCTAAGAATTTTGTATGCCAACGACTTGGCCCCCATATGATCTCCATAAATTCTTTCATATACTTCCCGAATAGTATATTCAACTTTCGAAGGTGTCAAACACTTGAGCAATGGATAGCTGAAAGCCCTTCGGTATAAATCCCCATCAATAAGGATGAAGTTCGAGCTTTTGTGTTTGATCTTCCTTGCATATATGTGATCCGAAGGCAGAATCCCATCAGCCAGATAAGATATATACGGCGTGAGCCAGCAATCCAACCGATCTAAAGCTAGAACATCCGTCTTCTGAACACTAGGTTTTTCTAAGACTTCTAAATACACTGAGCCGTTAAAGGAACTTGCTTCAGTTGTTGTCAATTGGGCCAAAGCATCTGCTACTGTGCTGTCTGACCTATCAATTCCTTGGCAACTGTGTGAACTAAAGTAATTAAGCTTATCTTTTACCTCGGCTAGATACTTGGTCATCCTTGCCCCCCGAGCCTCATATTTTCGAGATATCTGCTTGACAACTAGTTGAGAGTCACTATATATAACCAACCTCTGAACCTCCAAGCTTTGGGCCAATCGAAGTCTAACCAAAATCACTTCATATTCTGCTTCATTATTTGTGGCTTTGAACTAAAATCGTATGGCTTGTTGGACCCTAAACCCTCGGGACTTATCAGAATAACCCCCGCTCCGCTGACGTCCGAAGTCGAAGACCCATCCAAATAGAGTCCATGAAGTTTGCCCTGGTTGTGTCTCTGTAACTGAACCCACATTCGGTTCTAAGAAAGAACATTCTACTACAAAGTCTGTCAAAGCTTGTCCTTTGATCGCCGTTCGGGGATGGTATTCCAGGACAAACTGAGTCAGTTCTAATGCCTATGCAGCTAGCCGACCCGAGACTTCTAGCTTGTGCAACACTTTCTTCAATGAATGATCAGTATATACCACCACCAACTGACTCTAGAAGTAGTGCCAAAGCTTCTTGCTTGTAATGATTAGGGCATAGGCAAACTTTTCCAGGTTCGGATACCTAGTTTCTGCATCTCGAAGGACGTGGCTAACATAATAAACTGGGAACTATTTTCCCCCTTTGTCTCGTATTAATGCTGCTCCGACTGCCAACGACCTTACAGCTAAATATAAATATAAAGGTTCCGAAGGGATAAGCTTCATTAACAAAGGCACCGAAGACAGATAACATTTGATCCCTTGGAACGCATCTTCACACTCCGAAGTCCACTAATATTGTTCTCATTTTTTGGCCCCTTCATAGTATCAAAGAATGGAAAACACCTTTCGACCGACCTCGACACGAATCTTCGAAGGGCAACTATCTGACCCGTCAACCTCTACATGACTTTAAATGACTACGGTGATTTCATATCCAAAATCGCCCCGATTTTCTTCGGATTTGCCTCAATACCCTTTTTGCTTATCAGATATCCCAAGAATTTTCCTGACCCTAATCCAAAAGTGCATTTAGTCGGGTTCAGTCGTAGATTATGTTCTCTAATGGTTTCAAAGCAATTTTCCAGGTCATCCAGATGGTCTCGAACTGACATGCTTTTGACAATCATGTCGTCCACATAGACTTCCATGCTTCTACCTAGCTGTCTTGTGTACACATAGTTCATCATTTGCTGATACGTCTCCTCGACATTAAGCAATCTGAAGGTTATTTTTCTGTAAGCATATATTGCCTGATGCGTGATGAAATTGGTCTTCGGGATATCCTTTTTCCTCATCGAGATTTGATAGTATCCCGAAAAGGTATCCATGAAGCTTAACATCTCGTACCCTGAGGTGGCGTCGATTAGCTGGTCGATATTAGGCAAAGGATAGAAGTCCTTCGGGTAGGCCTTATTCAAATTCGTATAGTCGAGGTATAACCTCCATTTTCCATGCTGCTTTTGTACCAGTACCACATTCGCTAGCCATTCCGGGTAGTTAATCTCAAAGATGAAATCTACCTCCAGAAGCTTTACAATCTCTTCGTCTATGATTTTCTGTCTTTCTGGGGCAAAAAATATTCTTTTCTGTATGATCGATTTCTTTTTGGGATCCACATGCAATCTGTGCAATGCGATCGATTCATCTACCCCTGACATGTCACTGGGTACCCAAGCAAAGATGTCGGCGTACACCCGAAGTAGATCAATCAGCCCAGTCTAAAACGGTTCTGTCAATCCCGAACTAATCTTTATCAACTTCTCTTTATTCCCCAGGATCAGTTCTACATCCTCTGTCTCCTTAGTGGGCAAAGCAAGTGGCTCCGTACTTCCCTCAGTAAATGGTTCTATCTCGATGGCCATTGTCTGCTTGTGCTTGCTTACCCCAACTCCCGATGAGATCAATGTGTTCCGATAACACCTTCGGGCAATATCAAGATCACCTTTTACCTCCCCAACCCCGTTTGGTGTAGGAAACTTAATCTTGAAGTTAGGTCTAGAAGTAACCGTCTGCAACGCTGCCAGGGTCGACCTTCCTAAGATTGTATTATATGTCGAATCCACCTGGACCACAAAGAATCTGACCATTATCTCTACCTGCTGAGGTGCTGCACCGAACCTGACATGTAACTCGATTGTGCCCGATACATACATTTGGGTCACTACTAAACCCATATAAGGGGCCTTCCTGCCCCAATTCCATCTTCCTCCCATCTAAATTTAGCCTCTGATAGGTTTGTGTACACAGTATGTCGATCGAAGATCTGTTGTCGATCATCATTCTTCTTATATCCACCAGCCCGACCTGATCAGTTATCACCAATGCCCCATCATGTGATTCTATGGGATCTGTGGGATAATCCTCATCTTAAAAGGAAATGAATGTCCCCGGGAAAGCCCGATCCCTTTTGACTGTTGATCTTGATACTGATAACACTGCATCTAGATGCTCGCTCCTCTTTTTTCTGGTCACATGACCTACAGAACTGCCCGAGATAACATCAACTATGCCTCTAACAGGCTGGTTCTGTTTTGGCTGTGTGTCCCGTGTCTGTTATCTATTTTCCTCCCTCTGCTGTGTGTTGGCGTTCTCCCAACCTACTAGGTACTGGACCAACTGGCCATTCTGCACATTCTTCTCAATCAAATCCCTCAAGTCATAGCATTTTTTCGTCGTATGTCTCGGGGTCTGATGATATTCACAGAATTTATCCCAATTCCTCTTCCCAGGCTTCGGGGTCGTCGAGCAAGGTTCATAAAACGGCTTATTCAGGATCTTTTCCAATATCTTGGCCCGATCGGTATTGAGAGGGGTATAGACTTTGTTGACATTCCTATTTGGAAAAGGCGGTCAGCCACTGCCCGATCCTCCACTGTTGTAATTTTTCTTCCCTTGATTATCCGATCTCCCTTGATTATTATCTGACCGTTGATAAGTCTGCTTGTCTCGATCTTTAGACTTTTCATAAAACTGTGAGTGTGGCTTGAAGTTTCCCATAGCTTCCTCTATGGCGATGAACCCTTCGGCCCGATGAAAAGCTTCTGTTAGATCGCTGGGGGGGATTGATAACTAGGTCTTTCATAAGCTTTTTTAACTTCCCTATGTTCAGACCTGTTATGAAGAATCTCAGGGCCAGAGGTGAATTTAATTCTGCCACCGACCCCATTGCTTCTCGAAACCTCTTGACGTACTGGCCGACGCTTTCATCTGAACGTTGCCTCACCTGCATGAGAGAAGCATTGATCTTTCCTCTTCTTTTATTACTCCCGAACCAAGCATGGAACTTTTTCTGAAGATCACTCCATGAGCCGATCGATCCCGATGCCAAGGTTCCATCCATTCTCGGGCACTCTTTTTTAATGTCGTAGCAAACATGTGACACTTGGCAGCAATCGAATGCCCATAATAAGTCATTAGTCTGTCATACCCATCAGAATGGTCATAGGGATCCCCCAATCCATCATAAGTCTCCATTGGGGGCATTTTTTTCTTCGGATTGGCCGTGACCTGGTTAATTTTGGGCAAAAATGGTGAACTGGGGCAGCTCGATGGTGTTCCCATCTGATTTTTGGCTGCCAACAACTTTTCCAGCTGTGCAACCCTTCTGGTCAGGGGATCAGATTCCTCTTTGCGAGGGGATGGCTTAGGCCTGTCTCTCTCATATTCAGGAGATGTGACCCTCCTCTATCTCGATCTGCCCTGATACTCGGTTTTTCTATCTGGGGAACGACTCCTTCGTCTGCTCCTGCCTTCCCGTGAGCGACTCCTAGGTCTGTTATTGTTCTTTCCAGAACCGTCCGGACGAGGTGTCCTGGACCGACTCTGATGTCTGGGCTTCTTTGATGAAACCTCCTATTCTCCGGCCATTTGGTCATATGTTCATCCAATTCGATCTGTTGTAGGCGCAGGGCCTCCATGACGTCTTTGCTCTGCTGCATCTTTTTCAACAAGATGAACTGACGATGGTCCTGACTGTCCTCTACCCGATCCTTTCCTCGCCTTTCATACGCTTGGGACTGATTGTCCTCAGCACGACTGAGGGGATTTGGAGTATGTTGACTAGCCGAAAACAGTCGTCGTGTTGACTGGGCTTGCTCAGAATTGGCCTCCTGGTTTTTTGGCCCCAACCTATCTTTAACTGACCCTCTCAATTGGGTTGTATGATGTGTCTTAGATTTTTCATGGTTTGAAGCCCCATTGTCCCTACTTGCCATAGCTTTCAACCGGAAAAACTTTGGAGTGATTGTAAAAGCACTAAAAGGGCCCTCCTTCTAGCGCCAATGTTAACGCTAAGTTTCGCTTGCGCGTCCAATCACCAAATTCACATGCTTATACCTACACAGTAACGACATCACACAGGAAGTTCCGGTGTGAGAATGAGTATAGGCTGAACAAGGTTTAACAATGGAGGCCTTAGTGTTTAGTGCTCAAAAGTATATTACCTGTTAATGGAAGTTAAGCCTCGTATTTATAGCTGATCTCATCACCATAGAGCTGATTTCTGAATTGGATTAGGATTCCTAAACATGGCAGTTACCTATGTTTGGGTCAAACTCAATCTCCTTAAAAGGTGGAAGTTGGATATAATCCTAACACCTATCTTTGGAGTTGGTATTTAAATATGGTTAGGATTAGAATCCTTAACTATTCAAACTCCTTATCACATCAAACTCTGTAACGACCCCAAAATTCATACGATATAATTCTCAACTTCGGTCGTTAATAACACATCTACCTTCTGATTTTACATCATTATTCGATGTTAAACTTTACAAAATGTGGAATAATTTAAACTTTTATGTCTTCTTACTTTAATTCCCTGAATCAAAACCTTTATCATCTACATATCTTTGAATCAATCTTATTTTATTATTCACTTTGTCACTGTCATTCTATAAAATTTTACATTTCAATCCGATAACCTTTACATATCAGATAACTCTAACTTTAGCTTTACAACTCAACATAAAACTATATAACATAAAACATTTAATACATCTCATGAATCTTAATCATGTTATAAAGAAATAACAACTTTAGCTAAAATATTAATCTTCGTGTATTATTTCTGATCCACGTCATTCAAGTAGCACATAGTGTTACCTTCAATCATTAACCTGCAAAAATGGTTATTTACAAGGTTGAGCTCGACATCCCAGCAAAATCTAACAGTTTTCATGCATCACGTAGCACATAATAACATGCTCAATATATATCCCATAAACATTGGACTAACATAACATACATGTAACAGTTCATATAACAAGTATAAAGATTGAGTTCCTTACTCAATCAGCATGCTTTACTCAATCAAAGTAGTCATAAGTTGACTTTAACATTTCATACATTCAACATATATATAACATATCATGCTCTTTACAATAAAGATTTAAAACAGTTAATCATCAAGTTCACATAGCAAATAGGAACTGAAAGACTTGCCTTGATCGTTGTTTACCAATAACAGTTTAACAGCTTACAGTTATCTGCACTTCACGTGACCTACACAATTATATAACCATACACATCAACTATTAGTCACATAGCAACACATAGTAGTTGTAATGTAAACTTTACTCTATATCTGATAACCCTTCTTATTAATCAATACACAATGTTCAATTTGATTGTGTTAACTTTCGACTTATAGCTCACTATACTTCTTTTTAGTCATACTGGAAGTTCATTCAAATATTTAAGTCTTTCTAGGACTACTTATTGGTTTTATATTAACCCCATATCATATCTTATAATATTCATTTCATTGGACTTAAAACACTTTTTACGTTCATTAACACTTGTCACGGCGACGTTTATTCGTCACACGCCCGATTTGTCTCTCTTGTGTATGCTTAGTATGCTTATACAACTTATCTAATACATCATTTATCAATGTTAAGTATCATTATATTTACTCACATTCATGTTTTATAACTTAGAACATATTTTATTGTCAGAAGCACTGCACTTGCATACGTGCTGCCCGACGCCCTCCGATTGCCTCTGAAAACACAACAGTCCCACAAATAACCATTTTGACCCTTTCTAATGACCTCAAACTGAAACACTTAAAGAACAAAAGTTGTAGGTCTATTCGTCCTCGTTCCGGATCATCTTGAATTGCCTTAATCGGAGTTCGTATGAAAAAGTTATGTCTGTTTTACCAAAACAGGTTAAAGCAGTCACACCTAACATACTTTGGGCGCGCCCGCACCACATCCAGCGTGCCCGTGCCATTTCCAGTGCGCCCACACCACTCCCAGCGTGCCCAGCCACGCACCCGAGCTCGGCCTCGTCCAGTTTACAGTTTTTGCCATAACTTTCTCGTTTTAAGTCCGAATTAGTTGGTTTTCGATTCTATGGACTCGTTAAACTCTTAGCTACTCATCTAGAGAATAATTATAACACTTCAAACATATTGACAAATCATTTTAAGGGTTCCAATTCAGTGTTCATGCTATATTTTCATGTTTTAAACACATTTAGCGAATTTAATCGCCACGACTTCGTTTTTTAACCAATTGACATGATTCAAACTACGCCGTTTTCGTTTCTTCACATACTAACATAATCCAATACCAATTTACAGATTATAACACATATTAGACATAAAATTTCGTACTTTCTTAAGCCATTTTTTTACAAACATACGCCGTTTTTGTTTCTTCACATACTAACATAATCCAATATCAATTTATAGATTATAACACATATTAGACATAAAATTTTGTACTTCCTTAGACAGGTTATTCCAACAGAATAATAAAGAATGGAATAACAAAAGAATTCACCAGGTATGCGGTAGTCCACACAGACAGGTTATTCCAACATAATAATGAAGAATGGAATAATAGAAGAATTCATCAGGTATGTGATAGACCGCACAGACAGGTTATTCCAACAGAATAATAAAGAATGGAATAACAGAAGAATTCACCAGGCATGCTATAGACCGCACAGACAGGTTATTCCAACAGAATAATAAAGAATGGAATAACAACCCTTACGAGTATTGAAAGAAAATAACTCTCTTCATGAATACGAAAGAAATAATACCCCTTACCTTAGAAGAAAATTGGATACTGGAATAGTGAGGTAGCAGACTTCTCTTCTTCTTTCTCTCTATAATTTCTCTCTATAATAATTGCTCTTGTGAGACTTTGTGAATTGGTGAGAAATAAAGGAAGAATGAGATTCTATTTATAAGAAAATATAGTTTCGATAATTGCACATTTTAGGGCTCAAAATATTACAGTATAATACCTTACTCTTTTTCTTCCTTTTTAATTTAGTCCTGCAAGTATTATCAAACTTGCACCACGTCCCCTAATAGTAAATCATGTGAATCAATAGTAAATCATGTGACTCAATAGTTCTAAACATGTGAAAAAATTAATTATAGTATAGTACCTTCAACTATACCTCAATTTCTAATTTAGTCATGCAAGTATTATCAATCTTGCACCAACTCCCCTAATAGTAAATCATGTGAATCAATAGTACACACATGTGAACACATAGTTATAAGCATGTGAATTAATAGCAATTAATTTCTTATTTATCCGGTTAATTACCCGATTGGTCAATATAACCTCCAGACATCAATTATTATAGAAATAAATGTCAATTTCCACTAACACTAATAATTTTCACACAATAGAACTATCAATTTCATCTTTAATTAACACGAACTTATTCATCATTAATATTATAACTCACAATATTTAACAACCAGGTTGTTCCCAGAAAAGAGGGGGCTTTCCGATAAGAATTTCTCCCTATTGGCGCGCAATTAGATTATCTAACCTCTCCTTGACAGAACTTCAAGACATTGTCAATATTACAAATAATAATATGAATAACTTTATCGTCCCAATTATTAATTTAATAATATAACATATTATACAGATGATACTGTGATAATAATTGAATCAATAATATGAGAGATATGATGCAGTAATTACTGTAGCAATAATTGAGTATAACTGAGTGACTTCTTACGTAAACATCAATAATTAATACCGTGTGCTACTATGCAACCACGCGTATTACTGTACTTTTACTACCGGGTAGTTCAACAGTTTAACGGTAAAACTTTCGCCTTTATTTTTATAAAAAGATAATTCTGTCGTTTTCTAACTACGACAATACTTCCGTTATGGGGTCCACCAATGATTGTGCCGTCGTACGGATATTCCCGACAGAAAGAATATTCCCCGACCAATTGAATATTCCCCGACACAACGAATATTTTATAACAACTTGCATACTTTGCAAAATTTTCAAATATCACCCTTAACTTTAACCTTTATCAATTTAACCATTTGCTAAATAACATAATAATTATAAAAAAATTGAATACCTTCATTTCATAAAATTTGGGGTCTTAAAATCTCCCCTCCTTATGAAATTTTACCCTCGAAATTTACGTACGTACTTGGTATGCCGAATAGGTGAGGATGCCTTGACTTCACTTCAAATTCTAACTCTCAAGGTATAACCTTTGAATGTCGAATGTGATCCTTCTTATCAAAGATTTTAACACGTATCTCCTCATACGTTAAATCTTCTGCTATCTCGTCTAGTTCTAATTCAATAATGTGGTTCAGGTCGTCCACATATTTACGTAACATCGATACGTAAAAAAAATGTTATGAACACGTGACATACTTAGTGGTAAGGCGAGTCTATAGGCCACAGTTCCTACTCGATCGAGGATTTCAAATGGGCCAATTAAATCGAGGGTTGAGATAACGCCTTCTTGAACCTTCTTCTTCGTATTTATCAGCTCCGGGTCTGTAGCTTGAGCGGCCTTTAACTTTATCGATTAAAGTTGATTTTACTCGTATATTTGATATCACCACGTGGGTCCCTAGAGTCTTTAACTCTATCTTCATCATTTGTAAGTTATACGAAATGGGTTTTTGTGTTAACATCGCACTCGTAAATGCATACGATCTTCTACTCAACGCGTCAGCTACCACGTTCGCTTTTCCACAATGATATGGAATGGTATAGTCGTAATCTTCAATAGCTCGAGCCAACATCTTTGGCATATGTTACGTTCATTTTGGGCGAAGAAAAATATTTGAGGGTTTTAGAAATGGATTTTGTACTGGGGTCAATACAAAATTCGATTTCACGCACTAGGGGTAGGCTAGGAAGTCTTCAGGAATACGTCAGGAAATTTATTAACAATAGAAATATCATTCAAAACTGTGACTCTCATCCAAGACTTTACGTCACATTGATACCTATCAACTTGCCACCGTCATTCACAGCGTCACCTACGAAAAGTCTGGCTTCGTTACATTCCATACATGGAAGTCAACAACGAAAGGATCGGGGCTCTTTACTTATGGCTTGATATGATAATGATTGACTTTAGTGGTTTGGTTGCTTGAATTCACATAACAGGTTGGCTAGGAATATGAAAGCTAATAACCTTATGAAAAGCATGATGAGTAGTTAACCAATCGATTCCTAAAATCACATTAAAGGCAAGTATTTTCAAAGAGATAAGATCGACAGGTAACGTGAAAGTTTCGATTTGAATCAAATAAGATTTATAAACAGTAGAGGTCACGAAGGTTTCTCCTAACGGAGTTTCAACTGATAAGTCAAAGTCTAACTTCTCTGGGTCAAATTTAAACGTTGAACGCAAGCAAGAGAGATAAAAAATGGGTAGAACCAGTATCTAATAAGGTATAGACTTCGCAAGGATTTATAATTAACTAACCCGTGCTAACTTCGTTCGGGTTACTCGCTTTTTGAGAAGTCACGAAAAACGTTCTCGCTGAAACCATCGACTTTGTTTTATCCGTATCCGCCTTTGGTGCCACCGTCTCAGCTGGACTTGACTTTGGTGCACGACAAAATCGGGCTAGGTGACCTTCTTTTCCACAATTGTAACATGCTTTGGACTGCATCGTGCAGCTTGGACTGATATGTCCCTCCCCTCCGTATTTGAAGCATACAATTGGTGGTCGTTCTCTTTCCTTGAAAACGAGTGTTGGTGCTGCTATCTTTCCATTATTGTTGAACCTTCTCTTCTTGAAATTTCCACTCCTATTATCTTGGCCATGATTACCACCGAAGTGGTTACCATTCTTGGCATGATAATTTCCCCCACGATGGTTATCATTGTTCCAATGGCCGTTGTCACCGGTATGATTATTATCATGTTGTTGCTCGTTACCTTTTGGTTGCACTGACTCATTATCGCGCTCCAATAACTGAGCCCTATTCACAACATCTGAACATAAACAAAGTTTGTGAGAAATGAGGTATTGACGTATATCGGGTTTCAAACCTCTTAGAAACATTCGCGTCATTCGCTCCTCATTATCGATCAAATGGTATGCAAACCGAGATAACTCCGCAAATTTAGCCTCGTATTGCGACACGGTCATATTATTTTGCTCTAACTTGATAAACTCCACCTCCTTCACGTGACGAATACTTTTGGAAAAGTACTTGTCATTGAACAGCTCTTGGAACTTCTCCTAAGATATCTTGAGTGCGTCAGGCTAGGTACGTTTTACAGATTCTCACCAGTAATCTGCCTCTTCACGCAAAATAAAGGTGGCGAATGGAACCTTTTGCTCCTCGGAGCATCCCAAGATATCAAATATCTTGGTGATCTACTTTATCCACGTCTCCGCCTTAAGTGGTTTTGGCTCTCCCAAAAACTCCGGTGGTCCCAGCTCCTTGAACTGTTTAGCGGTGACCGTCCGAGAGTTGCTAGTGTTTCCACCTGCATTTTGAACAGGAGCCGCTCTCGCCTGATGTTGCATGAATTGCATAAAGCCTCTAAACATCCCATCGTTCACCATTTCATCGGTGTTATTGTTTACTTGAGGATTATTGTCTTCCTGTTGCACATTATCCTGGGTATTGTTCGTTGGTAACTCAACGGTCTCATGTGCTTTATTGCTTATCTCAACATTTTTGGATGCCATTTTTAAATACTACCACAAAATAAGGGTTAATTGACATATCACATATTATCCCTATACTCTGACCGACCAATTAAATACCAAATAAACTTAGGTAGGTCATACTAGCGAAGGAATTTTCCGTCTCTCCCCTCCTAGTTCTCATCTCACATCTCAGCCAGGGATCATATCCCTAAGCTTTGATATCAACTATGACGCCCCCAAAATAGGTATACATCACCCATCTTGAGTCGTCAAATACATGGTACAAAATTCAAATACAACTTAATTATACAACAGTCGTGTAAAATACGACAAAACATAATCTAAGAGTTTTAATAAGAATATTGTCATCCAGACAATATCTACACTCAATGGAGTCCTCATTACATTTATTGTCACACTATTTTATAGAATAGTGATGACTACTAAAACAACCATCTGAACCGTCAATCCGTTCCTCACTCGTCCCAACTATATTCTCATTTCCTGAAGAAAACAGTGAAAGAAAAGGGTGAGCTCAACTAGCCCAGTAAGAAATATTATGACTAAGATAATGCAGAATAAATTATCCTTAGCCTTCAACAGTATAACAACTGATAGAATATAATAGACAACAAGTTTTAGATCAACAACTGCAGCGGAATAAGCAATCCATTAGAAGAGTCAAGTAGAGCATAAAATCTACTATCTTCTATGATTTAAAAAGTTTTTCATCAACTTTATCGCTGAGACTCATCTTGATAAATAAAATCGAATCATGCCTGCATCACGGCCAAGAATATTCATGTAATCATCAATGGTCATGATTATACCGAATAATCCCTGATCATAATCATACCAACAACTGTCCATCAATGAACTACAGGCCAATGAGGACTTTCACCACATCATTCGTCACATTACGGTCATGATTATACCGAAAAATCTCTGGTCATAATCATACCAAGTCCATCTATGCACGTAAGCCAAAGATGACTTTCATCACAATATAAGCATGAGGATGATGACAATGACATAATAATTCATTAAAACAAGTTCAAGATAAATTTTAAAGATTTATAATTTAATTTATCCAGAAATCAATAACGTCTAAATTGTCAACATGATACTGCTTTGTGGAGTAAAATTCAAGAATAATATTCATGTATCAAAAATAATTTGGACAGAAAAAAAATATATTTTTTTTGGTGAATAGTATCACGTGAATAGTACTTCAGGAATAGTACCCCATGAATAGTAACTCGACACGAAAAGTGTCCCGAATACCCGAGTGAATGATACTAGAGTGAATAGTAATCGGGTGAATAGTAACTTGTGAATAGTACTCCGGCACGAAAAGTGTCCCGAATACCCGAGTGAATAATACTAGAGTGAATAGTAACCGGGAAAGAAAAATACAAAAAAAATGATATTCCATGACGAGTACAAAAGAAATGATATCTCATACAAGTATAATAGAGTATACAAAACTACAAATGGATTTTCACCCGCCATGCGGTATTCCACGTAGACAGATCATTTCCACAATTTAATAAAGAATGAATACAAAGGGTCATTGTAAGACCCCAACTTTTATAAATAAAGATGAATTTTCTATAAATATCATTTTTGAATATTATGGAGTTAATTTGATATAATGTTATAGTTGTGGGTAATATTTATAAATTTTGCAAAGTACGCAAGTTGTTATATAATATTCGATTGGTCGGAGAATATTCGTTTCAACAGGGAATATTCGTACAACGGCACAATCATTGGTGGACCCCACAATGGAATTATTGTCGGATTGAGAAAAACGACAAAAATATTTTATTAAAAATAACGGCGGAAGTTTTACCATTGATACTGTTGAACTACTCGGTAGTAAAAGTACAGTAATACGTGTGGTTGCATAGTAGCACACGGTATTGATTATTAATGCTTATGTGAGAAGTCACTCAGTTTGATTCAATTATTGTCAGTTAATAATATGAATTATTTAGCGATAATGACATTTTGTTTTATTCGTATTATTAACGTAATAAAACATAAACATCTTTTTATATAAAACAGAATACTTTATTAAAGTTATTCTATAAATAGAATATATTATATTTTATTTAAAAAAAATTTCTTTAAATATGGACCGTCAGATTAAAGTAATCAATCTGGACCGTTCATGGATTAGTTACTATGCATTCTATTTTTCTATAAATAGCAGCTCATTCCTTCATTATTTCTTACGAATTCACTGAACTCTAGAGAGAAACTATAGAGAGAGAGAAGAAGAGTATTCTGCTACTTAACTACTTCCTTATTTCAGCTCTTCTTTAAAACGGTAAAGGGTGTTATTCTTTCTTATTCATGAAGAAAACTGTTGTTATTCCATTTAATATTATTCTTTTGGAACATCCTGTCTGTGTGTTTTACACCGGACCTGGTTCCGTCTTTATTATTATTCTGTTGGAATATCCTGTCTGTGTATTTTACGCCGGACCTGGTTCCGTCTTTATTATTATTCTGTTGGAACATCCTGTCTGTGCGTTTTATGCCGGACCTGGTTCCGTCTTTATTATTATTCTGTTGGAACATCCTGTCTGTGCGTTTTACGCCGGACCTGGTTCCGTCTTTATTATTATTCTGTTGGAACATCCTGTCTGTGTGTTTTACGCCGGACCTGGTTCCGTCTTTATTATTATTCTGTTGGAATATCCTGTCTGTGCGTTTTACGCCGGACCTGGTTTCATTATTTATTACTCTGTTGGAATAACCTGTCTGTGCGGTCTATCACATGCATGGTGATTTCTTTTGTTATTCTATTCTTTATTATACTCAGTTGGTTAAGTTTTGACTTCTATACTCCATGAAATTTGTGGAATATCCTTGATAATTGCGTTTCATCTAGCTTTTCATGAAAATATTCTTCTAAGCATTCTTGAATTTTACTCCACAAAGCAGTATCATGTTGACAATTTGGACGGTGTTAATTATTGGATAAATTAATTCTTGAACTTGTTTTATTGAATTCTTATATCATTGTCATCATCCTCATGTTTATAAAATGTTGAAAGTCATCTGTGGCCTGTAGTACATAGATGGACTTGGTATGATTATGACCAGGGATTATTCGGTATAATCATGACCGTAATATTACAAATGATGTGGTAAAAGTATTCATTGGCCCGTAGTGCGTTGATGGACAGTTGTTGGCATGATCATGGCCATTAATGAATACACGAATATCCTTGGCCGTAGTGCACGGGTGATTCGATGATGTGGATTATTTTATTAAACTGAGTCCCAGCGATAACAGTGTTGAAAAACCTTTTAAATCATAAAAGATAGTAGAGTTTATTTTCTACTTGACTATTTTAATGGATTGCTTGTTCCGTTGCAGTTAAACTTGATGTCTATTATATTTTATCAGTTTAACATTGTTGAAAGCTAATGATAATTTATTCTGCATTATCTTAGTCATAATATTTCTTACTGGGCTAGTTGAGCTCACCCTTTCTTTCACTGTTCTCTTCAAAAAATGAGAATGTAGCCGGGGCAAGTCGAGAAACGGAGTGATGGTCCGAATGGTAGTATTAGTTAGAAGTCCTCACTATTCTATGTAATAGTGTGTTAATAAATATAATGAGGACTCCTTTTGAGTATGGATACTCTCTAGTAGACAATATTTGTATTCAAACTCATAGTTTATGTTTTGTCATATTGTACACGACAGTTGTATTTGAATTGTGTACTATGTATCTGACGACCTAAGATGGGTGATGTATACCTAATTTTGGGGGCGTCACAGTCATTCACCATGCATGCGGTAGTCCACGTAGACAGGTTATTCCAGCAGAATAATAAAGAATGGAATAACAGAAGAATTCACCATGCATACGGTAGTCCGCATAGACAGGTTATTCCAACAGAATAATAAAGAATGAAATAACAAAAGAATTCACCATGCATGCGGTAGTCCACGTAGACAGGTTATTCCAACAGAATAATAAAGAATGGAATAACAAAAGAATTCACCAGGCATGTGGTAGTCCACACAGATAGGTTATTCCAACAGAATAATGAAGAATGGAATAACAGAAGAATTCACTAGGAATGCGATAGACCGCACAGACAGGTTATTCCAACAGAATAATAACGAATGGAATAACAGAAGAATTCACCAGGCATGCTATAGACCGCACAGACAGGTTATTCCAACGGAATAATAAAGAATGGAATAACAACCCTTATGAGTATTGAAAGAAAATAACTCTCTTCATGAATACGAAAGAAATAATACCCCTTACCTTAGAAAAAAGCTGGATACTGGAATAGTGAGGTAGCAGACTTCTTTTCTTCTTTCTCTCTATAATTTCTCTCTATAATAATTACTCTTGTGAGACTTTGTGAAATGGTGTGAAATAAAGGAAGAATGAGCTTCTATTTATAGGAAAATATAGTTTCGATAATTGCACTTTTTGGGGCTCAAAATATTACAGTATAATACCTTCCTCTTTTTCTTCCTTTTTAATTTAGTCCTGCAAGTATTATCAAACTTGCACCACCTCCTCTAATAGTAAATCATGTGAATCAATAGTAAATCACGTGACTCAATAGTTCTAAACATGTGAAAAAATTAATTATACTATAGTACCTTCAACTATACCTCAATTTCTAATTTAGTCATGCAAGTATTATCAATCTTGCATCAACTCCCCTAATAGTAAATTATGTAAATCAATAGTACACACATGTGAACACATAGTTATAAGCATGTGAATTAATAGCAATTAATTGCTCATTTATCCGATTACTTACCCGATTGGTCAATATAACATCCAGACATCAATTATTATTGAAATAAATGTCAATTTTCACTAACACTAATAATTCCCACACAATGGAACTATCAATTTCATCTTTAATCAATATGAACTTATTCATCATTAATATTATAACTCACAATATTTAACAACCAGGTCGTTCCCAGAAAAGAGGGGACTTTCCGATAAGGATTTCTCCCTATTGGCGCGCAATTAGATTATCTAACATCTCATTGACAGAACTTCTAGACATTGTCAATATTGCAAATAATAATATGAATAACTTTGCTGTCTCAATTATTGATTTAATAATATAACATATTATACAGATGATACTGTGACAATAATTGAATCAATAATATGAGAGATATGATGCAGCAATTATTGTAGTAATAATTGAGTATAGCTGAGTGACTTCTTACATAAGCATCAATAATCAATACCGTGTGCTACTATGCAACCACGCGTATTACTGTACTTTTACTACCGGGTAGTTCAACAGTTTAACGGTAAAACTTTTGCCGTTATTTTTATAAAAAGATAATTCTGCCGTTTTCTAACTACGACAATACTTCCGTTGTGGGGTCCACCAATGATTGTGCCGTCGTACGGATATTTCCGACAAAAAGAATATTCCCCGACCAATCGAATATTCCCCGATACAACGAATATTTTATAACAACTTGCATACTTTGCAAAATTTTCAAATATCACCCTTAACTTTAACCTTTATCAATTTAACCATTTGCTAAATAACATAATAATTATAAGAAAATTGAATACCTTCATTTCATAAAATTCGAGGTCTTACAGCTAGCTTTAAAGACTTTAAGTGTGGGACCCCTAGAGTTTCGAGGGACCACCGAGCCTATAGAGGCTCAATCCTGGATAAAAGAAATGGAGAAAGCATTCGAGATAGCTAGGGTAGGTGACGAACAGAAAACTTCTTTCATTACTTACATGTTAAAGGGGAAGCCAACTTTTGGTGGGAAACGAATAAAACTAGTGCTGGTGAAGGGGTGATTAGTTGAGAAAGTTTCAAGGAAATCTTCTTTAAGAATTATTTTCCTTCTGTTTTGCAAAGTCACGTGGAAGTTTGGTTTTTAGAACTGAAGAAAGGAGATATGTTTGTACCATAGTAAGCAACAAAATTCAATGAGTTGGCACAGTTTGCTCTACATTAGGTGAATACCGAGGAAAGGAAAGCTAGAAGATTTGAACAAAGCTTAAAACCTTGGCTCTACAATAAACTGTTGGTACTGCAGATAGGATCATTTGGCACAATCCTTGAGAAGGCAATAATAGCAGAAAGAGGAAGTGAAGCAATGAGTCTTTACAACAAAGAAAAGAAAAATAATGGAAGAATTGAAGGACCAGTCAAATTTGAAACAGGCAATGGAAATTTGAACCGTGCAAGAACTGTGGAAAGAATCACACGGGAGTGTCTGAAAGGGAAAATTGTATGTTACAAATGTGGGCAGAAGGGACGCCTCTTCTAACTGCTCCAATCCAAAGAAAAATCTTAGTTGCTTTGTCTATGGATCAATGGATCATGTGAATTAATCTTATCAATTAAGTTTAAAGAAATATTATTTAATAAAATGAGTTTTTATTAATAATATTATGTGTTATGTGTTTATTAGTCGTTCTATAACTTAGGATGACCATAAAACGTTAGGATTTTGGACGTGCTGGAATAAATGTATAAGAATTTTTAAGACGAAAATAAATTTTTTATAGAAACAAAAGTTTTTCGAGAAAAAGACGAAATATGCACTATTTATCCGACAAACCCTAAGGGTTTAGGGTTTGAATAATTTATGTCTTTTCGAGAGATTGGTATATCCTAACGACATTCTGTTTTAAGATTTTTGGGTAATATGTCGTGAAAATTCATATTATCTAATAAAAGTTTTTCTCGAAAAACGTGTAAAAATCAGACGAAATAAAAATGACAAAAAATATTGTTATGTACTTTTCGATCATTTAACTATGTTTTGGGAAAACGTCGCTGAAAATACTATTCACTAAAAAATGTTTTTCATTTTTTAGATTTTTTGAAGATCGTGCTAAGATTAGAATGCCGAAGAAAGACGGAATGTCAAATAAAATTTAAAGAACGATAAATGCAGTTTTTGCACTGTGTAATAAATTTAAAACACTTAAAGAAAAGAATATTAGTATAATATAAATTATTATACAAGAATATGAGAAGAATACGAGTATAATATGAATTATTATAAAAGTATAATACGAAAAATAATACGACGTATAATACAAGAATAATACGGAGTACAATACGCATAATATGAAAATTATACGGTATAAATATGAAAAGTCAAAGTCAAAAAGTCTTGGTCAACAAAAGTGGCTAACTTTTCAGCTTCCCACCATTTAACCATAGGTGATTAATATTTAACCATGGTTAATTTAGGTGCGGTTAGGTTAAGAAATATGTGGCTAAAATGAGGAGGTGATAATAGTAATTGGTGATTCACCAATTAAATATGTGGTGGTTGATTAGGGGGTGGTTTGTAAGATTTGAAACTTAAGGGTTTTGACTATACAAGACTCTTAAGTTAAGTGACCTATTCGTAAGGAAAGCAAATGTATTTTAATGACCATAGTGCCCTCACTCTTGGTTTTCTTTAAATAGAAAACTTTGTCTTCATTCTCTATCCTTTACAAAATCAACCAACACATAGAGGAAACTCATATGTTGAGAGAGAAGAGAGATTTTCGGATGGAGAAGGAAGGAAAGGAGGAAGAAAAGTTAGCTAATCTTGCAAGCTTTGGTAATAAGGAAAAAGAACAAGAAGAAAGGTAATAAAACTTAGCTTTTAATTCATCTTTCTTAAGTTTTAATATGTAGAAACATATAACTTATGGATTAAGGAAGTAAAAGATGGTAGAAAATGATTATTGTTATGGTTTAACCATAGAATAATGGAAGTAATAAGAATTTGAAATTTCTCTTCATCTATTTTCTTTTGAGCTTTCATATGCTATACAAAGTGCTTGGTAGTTAGATGATGTAAATGAATCATATGAATTATTCGGAGAAATAAGGAAGAATTAGTGGTCTTAAAATACTAATATGCATGTAAAAGTGAAATCGTAATCAAAATATCGATTAAAAACGAAGACTGAACGAAGAACACGAAGAACATGGTAAAAAGTTGTTGATAGATAAATTTAAAACCATCTAATTAGAGTTTGTTGTTGATGGACAAGTTTAAAACCATCATGTATAGGTTAGATGTTATATGCTTAATTAGGAAATTTTAGATTTGATAAAGTGTAAAAAAATGTTCCTTTGAAACAGATTAAAAATATCGTATAACGAAATTATGGCAAAAAATTTAGTAAAAGACGTTAAGAGTTGAAATCGTAGTTCGTTATGATTTTCGGACAAAATTGTAATGTCAGATAATGAACCTGAATAATCAGTGTTCATAAGAATGTTAAAGAATAGTAAAAACGTGAGTCGTGGACTTATGAACGACTCATTCCGGGTTCGGATGAGTAAGTTACGGACGAATGAGAGAAAAATGTTGAAAACGTAAAATTAACGAATGATGAAATTTGAGCAAATTAAAAGACATGTTAATGGATTCAAAAAAATAATCTATCCAGGGGAAAACGTAGTATGTAATGAAGGAAAGAAAATGGCTTTGGAATGAACTCGTTTCGAGTTATAACGAAGAAGTTACGAGATTGCAAAGTAGGCAATTCGTACGTAAAAAATTGCAAAATTTTTCAATGAAACAGGACCAGTGCTGCGGCACCGGCCAAGGCATGAAATGGGGTGCCTCAACGCTAGCTCGAGGCTCAAGTTCTATTAGTTGGAGCCGCAGCGCCGGTTTAACAAAGGAACCTAGCGTCGTAGCGCCGGTGCAGGGCAATGCCCAATGATGAGATTTTTACTGCTCATAGCTTGGGGAAAGAATATGGAATGAATATAAACGTAAATTTCAATCAATATAACACATTAAGAAGTGATCAAGACCTTAATTAAAGTTTAAATAAAGGATTAAAAGATAAGTGTAACGACCCCAAAATAGGTTCATTCCATCCAACCTATTCTGAGTAACCAAATACATGGTACAGAAAACAACTATAACTTTATTTCAACAATTGTCGTGCAAAATAAAACAACACATATGCTGTGAGTTTGGATACAAATATATACCAAATGTGACTCATGTTCCAACGGTGGACATCACCTCACAATGACACCTTACGTAAAGGTATAGTCAAAAACTATTTTAGAAATTAGAATCTTTGGGAAGTGCTCAAGAAAACCTTCGTACATGGGAGGCCATGCGTCTAGGTTATGATAGATATCATATGGCCACAGAATTATTCTTGGTTGACCCAATAGACCCCAAAGAAAAAAAAATGAGAAGATTACTATCATATTCTTCCCAATGGTGAGTCTTCTCTTGACTTATCATTATCTCCACTGTCTCTAATTGAGAATTATACTTCAAACAAACACCAAGATTATATAGGTAGTGCTCATAGATATACTCAACAAGTGGATGAGCACAACCCTGTCTTATGATGACACGAGGTTGTATGTCATTAGACATCTTGTATGATAGTGACGAAACACCCTTCCAACGTTGGGTTCGCCTCACCCTATTTTCTTCACCAAATATAACTACTAAATGATGACCACCGTTCTATTCCCTTGTTACCCCCGCTCGACCCAGCTACACTCTTATTACCTGAAAGGAATTGTGAAACAAAAGGGTGAGCACAACTAGCCCAGTAAAGAATATCATGACTAAAGATAAATAAATTATCAATAGTCTTCATCAGTAATAAATCAGAGATTTAGAACATATGGTAGATGATAAAACTTCTCAACCATAGTTGCAGCGGAATGAGCAATCCATTAGAAGAGTCAAATAGACTATAAAGTCTATTATCTTCTCCACGTTAAAAGTCCACCAACAATGTTTTATCCTTGTAACATCAATCAACAATTCCTGTCCACAATCACGTGTATAACTTATAATCATAATTGTTGTTCTAAATTCCTTTTCTCATCCAGGACAAAGATAATTTTTATCACCTGAAACATCAAACATCATGGTTATACCAAATCACAGTTCATGTTCATAATCATACTAATAAATTAATCTTTCCATTACGGCCCAAAGATATTCATCAACAAGTCATCTTTGCACTACATGCCAAAGATATTCAGCAACATGTCATCTTTGCATTACGAGCCAAAGATATTCAACAACATGTCATCTTTGCATTACGAGCCAAAGATATTCATCAACAACTCATCTTTGCACTACGGGCCAAAGATATTCATCAATAATTCATCTTTGCACTACAGGCCAAAGATATTCCTCAACAGTTCATATTTGCAATACAGGCCAAATATATTCATATCTCAAAGAAATATACAATCATTTCAGAATTTATATAAACAATAATTATAACCATGTTAATCAATTCATCTTTACACTTAAGCTAAAGATATTCAATAATTTACCCATCTTTACACTCAAGTGAAAGAGAAATTCAATATCAGGGTTATAAAAATGTTATATATGATAATAAAAATAATATGATCAACAACTGCATTTATTTTCAAGAGCAACAATCATAAATCACCGATAATTTGGTCAGAAAAAGAAACCAATTTTGTCGTGAATAGTAAATCGTGAATAGTAACTCATGAATAGTAACTCGTGAATAGTAACTCATGAATAGTAAACTCGACACAAAAAGGTAGAAATTCCACAATAAAATACATACCAATATTTCGGTATAATGATATTGAAAGAATAATATTTCTTAAGCTTATAAACAATTTATTTTAAATTGTTTACACTTTACTAAATAATGCATTTAATCATTCTAAAATACCAAACTCATAAGATTTTATCACCAATAATCAAAACCCTCATCAAAAATCTGCATATACCTCATATAGGATTCTCAAGGCATAAAATCTTATTTTCCAATCTTCTTACTTCACATAACAAATTTAATTCATTTTCTCATAACTAGTCTATTTTCATGAAAAATACCAAATCAGTTCCAAAAATATTTCTTTTCTGAGATTTAGCAGAATATAGTCTCATATTGAACATATATTTTTCTCAGAATTTTTAAAACTCATTTACTATTTTTCATATGGCCAAAACCGCCGAATATTTAGACATTTATCATAAATTGTACTTTTATCCAAAAATTTTAAAATTCACAGAGTATACTTCTATCATATACATGTACTCCCAATAAAAATTTCACTAATTTTGGAGTTAACCACAAGGAGTTATAAGCGGTTACTTTTAAAATAGTCTTTTTTTATAAAATTCATAACTCTTAATCTATACATCCAAAAATCACCATTTTTGGACACAATCAAGAAAACTCATCAAAATATCATTTCAAATTTTTCCAGAATTTTTGAAGGTCAGAAAAATTACGAAACTGAAAAACATAACAACCCTTAAAATTCCTTACTATCCCTTACTATCCCTTACCTCAAAAGAGCAGTACTTCTGATCGGTATGCAAAGCCGAAGAAAACTTGCACTGAATAGCAACTCTCAAAGTATCTAAATACTCACAAAATATGCTTCATAATATAGAGAGAGAAAGAGAGAAAACTTGTTTCTGGTGTGATTTTCAATTCTAACTTAGCCCTCTATTTATAAAAAATTTTTAGTAGGCTTGACCTGCAACCTGATGGATTTACCTGCTACTATTCCCACCCACCACATTTAAAATATAATTCAGCATATTTCTTCACTAACCACAAGTGGGGCCCACCAATTCTAGAATTTTTCATCAAAATGATAAACTCTAAAAATTCAACAATTTCTGAACCAGTCATCTTGTAAAATTCATAATAAATCATACGTTCATTTTTAACGGTTCAAAACTTGTGGACATATACTCAACTTATATATGTATAACATATCCAAAAATTACCACGATCCAACGGTCGGATTAAAAATTATAACCCCCGCAAAATATCTCAAAAATCCTAATTTGATTTTTAATACCTCCGTTCCGACAAAAATACAGATAAAACACCTCAACATTAACTCCTTCATTTTTGACCACAAAAATACATCCCTCATTTATATCCACAAAAAATAAATATTTCCTTATCATATGAATTAATAATTAATTATTCACATATAATATTACAGAATCACATTTATGACAACCAGGCCGTTCTCAGGAAAGAGGGGGCTTTCCAATAAGAATTTCTCCTTACTGGCGCGCAATTAGGTGACCAAACCTCTCCTTAGACAGAACTTTCTAGACATTGCCAATAATGTTATCTAATAATATTATTCAAATAATATAAATTATTGATCTGATAATGAGAAATACTGTGCAGCAACAATTATTGAAACAACAATAATATAAAATATCAATGCAGCAATTATTGAATCAATAAAATAAAATATTGAACAGTAATTACTGTGACAATTATTGAGTAGTGCCTTCTTACGTAAGAATTAATAATTTCAAAAATATTGTGCAATACCGTGTGCTACTGTGCAATAACGCGTATTACTGTATTTTAACCACCGGGTATTTCAACAGTATTAACGGTAACAACTACGCCGTTATTTGTAAAAACTCAAATTTGTTCGTTTTTTTCATCTGACAGTTATTCGTTATGGGGCCCACAAATAGCTGCGCCGTCGTACGAATATTCCCCGACAGAAAGAATATTTCTCGACCAAACGAATATTCCCCGACAACAATGATTATTTTATAACCACTTGCTTATTTTGAAAAAAATTCATATTTCACCCATAACTTTAAACTTTTATCAATTTAACCATTTACTGAATAGTAATTATAAGAAAAATTGAATACTTTTATTTCATAAAATTCGGGGTCTTACAATCTCCCCTCCTTATGAAATTTCGTCCCCGAAATTTACGTACCTGGTATTTCGAAGAGTTGAGAATACCTTGCTTCTATTTCAGATTCTCTCTCTCAGATCATCATGATTTCTCCATTGCTCATCTCCCATGATAACTTCATTTGGGTTCCTCATTTGTTGGGAAGTCATGACAACCGCCATCCCTCGAACTACTCTGCTTTGACTTGTCTGGAGCAGCATTTGGCGTCATCATTACCGTTGGAATATACCTTTCTATAGGACATATTCCTCCCTCAACTGCCTCTTCGTACTCCTCATTCATGATCTGAATCATCAATCTTCGATCCATATCGGATTTAGGTTGACCGCTATGTACAGGGTAATTCAAAACTCGATATTGGGTTCTCCCAATTGCTTTCCAAAAAGAGAAATTCATATAATCTATTTTAGCCTTCTTAGAACGAACATCTCTTTCCACAATATCCACGTGTCGTGCGGCTTTTGCCCATGCATCACTTATTCTCACTTGTTCAGTTTTTTCTTCTTTCAGCTCAGATTCTATTTTTATCATCTTATACTCTGCCAAAGAATGCTTCTATTCAAGCATCACATATCGTGTAACACAAGCTTGAATTGTTGCATCCTTTTGTTCCACGACCGCCTGTCGTTCTTCTGCCTGCTCTTCTAACTCATGAATACGATTTTGAAATTCTACATTTTGATCATATAATACCTCTAATAAACTCTCCTCTGGTACTTCTTCTTCCTCATCTTCCTCAGTCTCATCTGTTACCTCTGCGACTATCTCGGGTGTAACTATCAATTCTTCACTCACCACATGGATATCTCTAATTCCTTCTTCGTCTAAAATCACATTATCACGGTTAGCGATTAGAGGTATCCCCACAGTCTCATTCACTCCATTGTTAGCATTCTCAGCTGCCATTCTCAAATACTGCCATAAAACAAGGGTTAATTAAACAAATTAACATATCACATAATATCCAAATATTATGACTGACCAACAAATAAGCTTAGGTAGGACACACTAGTGAAGGATTTACTCATCTCTCCCCTCCTAGTTGTATTCCCCGATCTCCGCCAGAGACCATGTCCCTAAGCTCTGATACCAAATGTAACGACCCCAAAATAGGTTCATTCCATCCAACCTATTCTGAGTCGCCAAATACATGGTACAGAAAACAACTATAACTTTATTACAACAATTGTCGTGCAAAATACAACAACACATATGCTGTGAGTTTGGATACAAATATATACCAAATTTGACTCATGTTCCAACCATGGACATCACCTCACAATGACACCTTACATAAAGGTATAGTCAAAAACTGTTTTAGAAATTAGAATCTTTAGAAAGTGCTCAAGGAAACCTTCGTACATGGGAGGCCATGCGTCTAGGTTATGATAGATATCATATGGCCACAGAATTATTCTTTGTGACGCCCCAAAAATAGGTATACATCACCCATCTTGGGTCGTCAGATACATAGTACAGAATACAAATACAACTGTCGTGTACAATACGACAAAACATAAACTGTGAGTTTGAATACAAATATTATCTTATAGAGAGTATTCATACTCAAAAGGAGTCCTCATTACATTTATTAACACACCATTACATAGAATAGTGAGGACTACTAACTAATACTATCATTCGGACCATCACTCCGTTCCCCGACTTGCCCCAGCTACGTTCTCATTTCCTGAAGAGAACAGTGAAAGAAAGGGTGAGCTCAACTAGCCCAGTAAGAAATATTATGACTAAGATAATGCAGAATAAATTATCATTAGCCTTCAACAATGTTAAACTGATAAAATATAATAGACATCAAGTTTAACTGTAGCGGAACAAGCAATCCATTAAAAGAGTCAAGTAGAAAATAAACTCTACTATCTTTTATGATTTAAAAAGTTTTTCAACACTGTGATCGCTGGGACTCAGCTTAATAAAATAATCCACATCATCAAATCACCCCTGCACTACGGCCAAGGATATTCGTATATTCATTAATGGTCATGATCATGCCAACAACTGTCCATCAATGCACTACGGGCCAATGAGGACTTTTACCACATCATTTGTAACATTACGGTCATGATTATACCGAATAATCCCTGGTCATAATCATACCAAGTCCATCTATGCACTACAGGCCACAGATGACTTTCAACATTTTATAAACATGAGAATGATGACAATGATATAAGAATTCAATAAAACAAGTTCAAGAATTAATTTATCCAGGAATTAACAACGTCCAAATTGTCAACATGATACTGCATTGTGGAGTAAAATTCAAGAATGCTTAGAAGAATATTTTCTTGAAAAGATACTGGATGAAACGCAACTATCAAGGATATTCCATAAATTTCATAGAGTATAGAAGTCAAAACTTAACCAACTGAGTATAATAAAGAATGGAATAACAAAAGAAATCACCATGCATGCGATAGACCGCACAGACAGGTTATTCCAACAGAATAATAAATAATGGAACCAGGTCCGGCGTAAACGCACAGACAGGATATTCCGACAGAATAATAAATAATGGAACCAGGTCCAGTGTAAAACACACAGACAGGATGTTCCAACAGAATAATAATAAAAACGGAACCAGGTCCGGTGTAAAACACACAGACAGGATGTTCCAACAGAATAATAAACGGAATCAGGTTCGGTGTAAAACACACAGACAGGATGTTCCAACAGAATAATAGAAGAATGTCACCAAGTATAGGGTAGACCGCGTATACTGGTTATTCCAACAGAATAATAACGAATGGAATAACAGAAGTTCTCTTCATGAATATAAAAGAAATAATATTCCCTACCTTAAAAGAACTGGATATTGGAAAAGTGATGTAGCAGAATACTTTTATTCTCTCTCTCTCTCTTATTCTCTCTATACTTTCTCTCTCTATAGCTTGAATGAATTCGTGAAAAATAATGAAGCCCTAGGCCTCTATTTATAGAAAAACTGAGGGTGGCTCTTGGTCTTAACGAAATGTCAAATGACTCTTGGTCTTAACGAAGGGTCAAATGACTCTTGGTAATATTGAAGAGACAACTACTATTGACGAAAGTAATTACTATTGACCAAGGTAAATACTATTGACGAAGGTAAATACTATTGACCAAGGTAAATACTATTGACAACGGTAATTACTATTGACGACAGTAATTACTATTGACGAAGAGACTCTTAGATGATAACATATGGCCCCCCATAAAATAACCAATCTTACCACAACGTCTCAATAATATAACATATTATACAGATGATACTATGACAATAATTTAAGAGATATGATGCAGCAATTACTGTAGTAATAATTGAGTATAGCTGAGTGACTTCTCACGTAAGCATCAATAATCAATACCGTGTGCTACTATGCAACCACGCGTATTACTGTACTTTTACTACCGAGTAGTTCAACAGTTTTAACGATTTTAACGGTTAACACCTCAGCTGTTATTTTTATAGAAAGATAATCTTGTCGTTTTCTCAATCCGACAATAATTCCGTTATGGGGTCCACCAATGATTGTGCCGTCGTACGAATATTCCCCGACAAAAAGAATATTCCCCGACCAAACGAATATTTTATAACAACTTGCTTACTTTGCAAAATTTATAAATATTACCCACAACTATAACATTATATCAAATTAACTCCATAATATTCAAATTCCACGTCCTTTCGATGAAGATCAGCATAACTCTTTTGTCGATCTTGTGAGGTTTTTATACGTTGTCGGAACGTTTGAATCTTTTCTGTAGTCATACGTACCAACTCCGGTCCCAACAACGTTGCTTCGCCCACCTCATCCCAGCATACTGGAGAACGACATTTTCTTCCATACAATGCTTCGAATGGAGCCATGCCAATACTTGCTTGATAACTGTTGTTGTAGGAAAACTCCACCAATGGTAAGAACTTGTCCCAACTTCCCTTGAAGTCAAAGACACAGAGTCTTAATAGATCTTCAAGAGTTTGAATAGTCCTCTCTAATTGTCCGTCCGTCTGAGGATGATATGCTGAACTAAATCGTAACTCCGTGCCCATAGCTTTTTGTAAACTAACCCAAAATCGTGAAGTGAATCTTGGGTCTCGATCAGAAACTATGGATACTGGCATACCATGCAGTCTTACAATCTCATTTATGTACATACGAGCAAGACGTTCAAGTGTATAAGTTTCTCGTATCGGCAAGAAATGAGCAGACTTGGTCAATCTATCAACAATGACCCAAATCGCATCAATACCTTGAGAAACCCTAGGAAGACCGGTAACGAAATCCATGGTAATGTGCTCCCACTTCCATTCTGGAATTTCAAGTGGTTGCAAAGGACCTTTTGGTACTTGATGCTCCGCTTTGACTCGTTGACAAGTTAGACACCTTGAGATAAACAACGCTATCTCTCTCTTCATATTGCTCCAGCAAAATGTATGACGAAGATCATGATACATTTTGGTACTTCCAGGATGGATTGCAAACGGTGTGTTGTGCGCCTTCATCATGATTTCATACTTTAAATCAGGGTTGTTAGGAACACAAAGTCTGGAGTTGACTCAAAGTATTCCTTCTTCATCGATTCTTGCTTCCGGCATAGCACCTTCTTGCACTTTCTTCCTCATACGCATCAGCTCCAGGTCTGTAGCTTGAGCAGCTTTAACTTTATCGATTAAAGTCGGTTCTACTCGTATATTCGCCATCATCACATGGGTCCCTGGAGTCTTTAACTCTATCTCCATCCTTTGCAAGTCACACAAAATGGGCATTTGCGTTGTTAATATTGCACTTGTACCCGCATATGATCTTCTACTCAATGCGTCAGCTACCACGTTCGCTTTTCCAGGATGGTATTGAATGGTATGATCATAATCTTTCAACAGTTCAAGCCAACGTCGTTGTCGCATGTTGAGTTCCTTTTGAGTGAAGAAATATTTGAGGCTTTTATGATCCGTAAAGATCTCCACTTTCTCCCCATACAAGTAATGCCTCCAAATTTTAAGTGCAAAGACAACAGCTGCCAACTCTAGATCATGAGTAGGATAATTCCTCTCATATTCCTTGAGTTGTCTTGATGCATAGGCTATGACTTTTCCATGTTGCATGAGAACGCATCCCAACCCTTTGCTCGAAGCATCACTGTAGATGACAAATCCCTCCGAGCCAGATCGTATTGTTAGAACAGGTGCTGAAATGAGTCTCCTCTTGAGTTCTTGAAAACTCTGCTCACATTCTTCGCTCCAACCAAACTTTGTATCTTTCCGAGTCAGCTGAGTTAATGGAGTAGCGATTCGAGAAAATCCTTCCACGAATCTCCGATAATAACCAGCTAAACCAAGAAAGCTACGTACCTCGGTCACTGATTTAGGTTGCTCCCAGCTTTGAATAGCTTCAATCTTTGCCAGGTCAACCGATATTCCACGACTTGATACTACGTGCCCAAGGAATGCTACCTCCTCCAGTCAGAATTCGCATTTCTTCAACTTGGCATAAAGCTTGTATTCACGAAGCTTTTGGAGTACCAGCCTCAAGTGTTGCTCATGATCTTCACGACTTTTGGAATAAATAAGGATGTCATCAATAAAGACGACCACAAAGTGATCCAAATATTCCTTGAATACCCGGTTCATCATATCCATGAAGGCAGCAGGAGCATTAGTCAATCCAAAGGACATGACTAGGAATTCATAATGCCCGTACCGAGTTCTAAAAGCCGTCTTTGGAATATCCTCAGTTCTAACCTTCAGCTGATGATATTCAGAACGAAGATCGATCTTTGAAAAGAATTGTTCTCCTTGCAACTGGTCAAACAGGTCATCAATACGTGGCAATGGGTACCTGTTTTTGATGGTGACATGATTCAACTCCCGATAATCAATACAAAGTCGTATACTTCCATCTTTCTTCTTCACGAATAGAACAGGAGCACCCCAAGGAGAAGTACTAGGACGAATAAAGCCAATGTCTAACAATTCCTGCAGTTGGATCTTTAACTCCTGAAGTTCAATAGGAGCCATTCGATATGGGGCTTTGGAAATGGGTTTTGTACCGGGTTCAAGGTCGATACAAAATTCAATTTCATGCTCTGGGGGTAGGCCATGAAGTTCTTTAGGGAATACGTCAGGGAATTTATTAACAATAGAAATATCATTCAAAACTGACGTATTTTTATTTAGATCTGTGACGTGAGCTAAGAAAGCTTGACATCCGTTTTTCAATAAACGAATAGCTTTATGGCTTGAGATGACAGCGATTGATTTTAATGGTTTGGTTGCTTGAATTCGCATAATAGGTCGATTAGGAATATGAAAGCTAACAACCTTACGAAAACAATCAATTTTTGCATAATGAGTAGTTAACCAATCAATCCCTAGAATCATGTCAAATGCAAGTATTTTTAATGAAATCAGATCGATAGGTAATGTGTGGGTACCAACTTGAACCAAACAAGACTTATAAACAGTGGAGGTAATGAAGGTTTCTCCCAACGGAGTTTCCACAGATAAGTCAAAGTCTAATTTCTCCGGAATCAAATTTAATCGATGAGCGCAAGTAGGAGAAATAAAAGAATGAGTTGAACCGGTATCAAATAAAGTATAAACTTCTTTAGAGTTTATGATAAGCTTACCCGTGATGACCTCATTCGGGTTCCTTGCTCTCTGGGAGTTCACAACAAACGCTCTCCCTTGTACAACCGATTTTGACTTTTCTGGGACGGCTTTTGGTGCCTCCATCCTAGCTGAATTTGTCTTCGGTAAACGACAAAATCGGGCTAAATGACCTTCTCTTCCACAATTATAACATGCTTTGGACGGCATCGCGCAGTTTGGACTGATGTGCCCCTCCCCTCCGCATTTGAAACATATGATAGGTGGTCGTTCTCCTTCCTTAACGACAGCTGGTGCTAATGTCTTTCCATCATTGTTGAATCTCCTCTTCTTGAAATGTCCATTCTTATTGTTTTGGCCCTGATTACCACCGAAGTGGTTACCATTTCTGGCCTGTTGATTCCCTCCACGCTTGTTGTCACCGCTTCGATGACTGCTCTCACTGGTATTATCATTTTGCCGGCTGCTCTCTTTTGGTTGCATTGTCTCGTTATCGCGCTCCACCAACTGAGCCCTATTTACAACATCTGAATACAAACACAGTTTATGAGAAACAAGATGTTGACGTATCTCCGGCTTCAAACCTCTTAAAAACATCCGCGTCATTCTTTCTTCATTATCCACCAGGTGGGACGCAAACCGGGATAACTCCACAAATTTTGCCTCGTACTGTGACACGGTCATATTATTCTGCTCCAATTTGATGAACTCCACCTCCTTCATGTGACGAATACTCTCGGGAAAGTATTTGTCGTTAAACAGATCTTGGAACTTCTCCCAAGACATCTTCAGTGCGGCAGGTTGAGTACGCTTTATCGATTCCCACCAGTAATCTGCCTCTCCTCGCAACATAAAGGCGACAAAGGGAACCTTTTGCTCCTCGGAGCAACCCAAGACATTAAATATCTTGGTGATCTGCTTTATCCATGTTTCAGCTACAAGTGGTTTGGGTTCTCCCTTAAACTCCGGTGGTCCCAGCTCCTTAAACTGTTTAGCGGTGACCGCCTGAGAGTTTCCAGTATTTCCACCTACGTTGTGGACAGGAGCCGCTTTCACCTGTTGTTGCATGAATTGCATAAAGCCTCTGAACATTTGATCATTCATCATTTGGTCAGTGTTGTTGTTTGCATGAGGATTGACACCTTCCTGATGCACATTATCCTGATTATTGATATGTGGTGAATCAACAGTCGTCTGTGCTCCATTGCTATTCTCAACATTCTCAGATGCCATTTTCAGATACTGCCACAAAATAAAAATTAATTGATATGTCATATATTATCCTTATATTATGACCGACCAATTAAATACCATGCAAATAAACTTAGGTATGTCATACTAGCGAAGGAATTCCCCGTCTCTCCCCTCCTAGTTCTATTCTCACATCTTAGCCAGGGATCATATCCCTAAGCTCTGATACCAACTGTGACGCCCCAAAAAATAGGTATACATCACCCATCTTGGGTCGTCAGATACATAGTACAGAATACAAATACAACTGATTAATACAACTGTCGTGTACAATACGACAAAACATAAACTGTGAGTTTGAATACAAATATTATCTTATAGAGAGTATTCATACTCAAAAGGAGTCCTCATTACATTTATTAACACACCATTACATAGAATAGTGAGGACTACTAACTAATACTATCATTCGGTCCCGACTTGCCCCAGCTACGTTCTCATTTCCTGAAGAGAACAGTGAAAGAAAGGGTGAGCTCAACTAGCCCAGTAAGAAATATTATGACTAAGATAATGCAGAATAAATTATCATTAGCCTTCAACAATGTTAAACTGATAAAATATAATAGACATCAAGTTTAACTGTAGCGGAACAAGCAATCCATTAAAAGAGTCAAGTAGAAAATAAACTCTACTATCTTTTATGATTTAAAAAGTTTTTCAACACTGTGATCGCTGGGACTCAGCTTAATAAAATAATCCACATCATCAAATCACCCCTGCACTACGGCCAAGGATATTCGTATATTCATTAATGGTCATGATCATGCCAACAACTGTCCATCAATGCACTACGGGCCAATGAGGACTTTTGCCACATTATTTGTAACATTACGGTCATGATTATACCGAATAATCCCTGGTCATAATCATACCAAGTCCATCTATGCACTACAGGCCACAGATGACTTTCAACATTTTATAAACATGAGGATGATGACAATGATATAAGAATTCAATAAAACAAGTTCAAGAATTAATTTATCCAGGAATTAACAACGTCCAAATTGTCAACATGATACTGCATTGTGGAGTAAAATTCAAGAATGCTTAGAAGAATATTTTCTTGAAAAGATACTGGATGAAACGCAACTATCAAGGATATTCCACAAATTTCATGGAGTATAGAAGTCAAAACTTAACCAACTGAGTATAATAAAGAATGGAATAACAAAAGAAATCACCATGCATGCGATAGACCGCACAGACAGGTTATTCCAACAGAATAATAAATAATGGAACCAGGTCCGGCGTAAACGCACAGACAGGATATTCCGACAGAATAATAAATAATGGAACCAGGTCCGGTGTAAAACACACAGACAGGATGTTCCAACAGAATAATAATAAAAACGGAACCAGGTCCGGTGTAAAACACACATACAGGATATTCCAACAGAATAATAAACGGAACCAGGTCCGGTGTAAAACACACAGACAGGATGTTCCAACAGAATAATAGAAGAATGTCACCAAGTATAGGGTAGACCGCGTATACTGGTTATTCCAACAGAATAATAACGAATGGAATAACAGAAGTTCTCTTCATGAATATAAAAGAAATAATATTCCATACCTTAAAAGAACTGGATATTGGAAAAGTGTTGTAGCAGAATACTTTTATTCTATCTCTCTCTTATTCTCTCTATACTTTCTCTCTCTATAGCTTGAATGAATTCGTGAAAAATAATGAAGCCCTAGGCCTCTATTTATAGAAAAACTGAGGGTGGCTCTTGGTCTTAACGAAAGGTCAAATGACTCTTGGTCTTAACGAAGGGTCAAATGACTCTTGGTAATATTGAAGGGACAACTACTATTGACGAAAGTAATTACTATTGACCAAGGTAAATACTATTGACGAAGGTAATTACTATTGACCAAGGTAAATACTATTGACCAAGGTAAATACTATTGACGACGGTAATTACTATTGACGAAGAGACTCTTAGATGATGACATATGGCCCCCCATAAAATAACCAATCTTACCACAACGTCTCAATAATATAACATATTATACAGATGATACTATGACAATAATTTAAGAGATATGATGCAGCAATTACTGTAGCAATAATTGAGTATAGCTGAGTGACTTCTCACGTAAGCATCAATAATCAATACCGTGTGCTACTATGCAACCACGCGTATTATTGTACTTTTACTACCGAGTAGTTCAACAGTTTTAACGATTTTAACGGTAACACCTCAGCTGTTATTTTTATAGAAAGATAATTCTGTCGTTTTCTCAATCCGACAATAATTTCGTTGTGGGGTCCACCAATGATTGTGCCGTCGTACGAATATTCCCCGACAAAAAGAATATTTCCCGACCAAACGAACATTTTATAACAACTTGCTTACTTTGCAAAATTTATAAATATTACCCACAACTATAACATTATATCAAATTAACTCCATAATATTCAAAAATGATATTTATAGAAAATTCATCTTTATTTATAAAAGTTGGGGTCTTACATTCTTGGTTGACCCAATAGACCCCAAAGAAAAAAAATGAGAAGATTATTATCATATTCTTTCCAATGGTGAGTCTTCTCTTGACTTATCATTATCTCCATTGTCTCTAATTGAGAATTATACTTCAAATAAACACCAAGATTATATAGGTAGTGCTCGTAGATATATTCAACAAGTGGATGAGCACAACACTGTCTTATGATGACACGAGGTTGTATGTCATTAGACATCTTGTATGATAATAACGAAACACCCTTCCAACGTTGGGTTTGCCTCACCCTATTTTCTTCACCAAATATAACTACTAAATGATGACCACTGTTCTATTCCCTTGTTACCCCCGCTCAACCCAGCTACACTCTTATTACCTGAAAGGAATTGTGAAACAAAAGGGTGAGCACAACTAGCCCAGTAAAGAATATCATGACTAAAGATAAATAAATTATCAATAGTCTTCATCAGTAATAAATCAGAGATTTAGAACATATGGTAGATGATAAAACTTCTCAACCATAGTTGCAGCGGAATGAGCAATCCATTAGAAGAGTCAAATAGACTATAAAGTCTATTATCTTCTCCACGTTAAAAGTCCACCAACAATGTTTTATCCCTGTAACATCAATCAACAATTCCTGTCCACAATCACGTGTATAACTAATAATCGTAATTGTAGTTCTAAATTCCTTTTCTCATCCAGGACAAAGATAATTTCCATCACCTGAAATATCAAACATCATGGTTATACCAAATCACAGTTCATGTTCATAATCATACTAATAAATTAATCTTTGCATTACGGCCCAAAGATATTCATCAACAAGTCATCTTTGCACTACATGCCAAAGATATTCAGCAACAGGTCATCTTTGCATTACGAGCCAAAGATATTCAACAACATGTCATCTTTGCATTACGAGCCAAAGATATTCATCAACAACTCATCTTTGCACTACGGGCCAAAGATATTCATCAATAATTCATCTTTACACTACAGGCCAAAGATATTCCTCAACAGTTCATATTTGCAATACAGGCCAAATATATTCATATCTCAAAGAAATATACAATCATTTCAGAATTTATATAAACAATAATTATAACCATGTTAATCAATTCATCTTTACACTTAAGCTAAAGATATTCAATTCTAAATTCAATGGTCATGATCATACCAGTTAACAATTCATCTTTGCACTACAGGCCAAAGATATTCCTCAGTCACGATCATACCAATAATTTACCCATCTTTACACTCAAGTGAAAGAGAAATTCAATATCAGGGTTATAAAAATGTTATATATGATAATAAAAACAATACGATCAACAACTGCATTTATTTTCAAGAGCAACAATCATAAATCAACGATAATTTGGTCAGAAAAAGAAACCAATTTTGTCGTGAATAGTAACTCGTGAATAGTAACTCATGAATAGTAACTCATGAATAGTAACTCATGAATAGTAAACTCGACACAAAAAGGTAGAAATTCCACAATAAAATACATACCAATATTTCGGTATAATGATATTGAAAGAATAATGTTTCTTAAGCTTATAAACAATTTATTTTAAATTATTTACACTTTACTAAATAATGCATTTAATCATTCTAAAATACCAAACTCATAAGATTTTATCACCAATAATCAAAACCCTCATCAAAAATCTGCATATACCTCATATAGGATTCTCAAGGCATAAAATTCTATTTTCCAATCTTCTTACTTCACATAACAGATTTAATTCATTTTCTCATAACTAGTCTATTTTCATGAAAAATATCAAATCAGTTCCAAAAATATTTCTTTTCTGAGATTTAGCAGAATATAGTCTCATATTGAACATATATTTTTCTCAGAATTTTTAAAACTCATTTACTATTTTTCATATGGCCAAAACCGCCGAATATTTAGACATTTATCATAAATTGTACTTTTATCCAAAAATTCTGAAATTCATAGAGTATACTTCTATCATATACATGTACTCCCAATAAAAATTTCACCAATTTTAGAGTTAACCACAAGGAGTTATAAGCGGTTACTTTTAAAATAGTCTTTTCTTATAAAATTCATAACTCTTAATCTATACATCCAAAAATCACCATTTTTGGACACAATCAAGAAAACTCATCAAAATATCATTTCAAATTTTTCCAGAATTTTTGAAGGTCAGAAAAATTACGAAACTGAAAAACATAACAACCCTTAAAATTCCTTACTATCCCTTACTATCCCTTACCTCAAAAGAGCAGTACTTCTGATCGGTATGCAAAGCCGAAGAAAACTTGCACTGAATAGCAACTCTCAAAGTATCTAAATACTCACAAAATATGCTTCATAATATAGAGAGAGAAAGAGAGAAAACTTGTTTCTGGTGTGATTTTCAATTCTAACTTAGCCCTCTATTTATAAAAAAATTTTAGTAGGCTTGACCTGCAACCTGATGGATTTACCTGCTACTATTCCCACCCACCACATTTAAAATATAATTCAGCATATTTCTTCACCAACCACAAGTGGGGCCCACCAATTCTAGAATTTTCCATCAAAATGATAAACTCTAAAAATTCAACAATTTCTGAACCAGTCATCTTGTAAAATTCATAATAAATCATACGTTCATTTTTAACGGTTCAAAACTTGTGGACATATACTCAACTTATATATGTATAACATATCCAAAAATTACCACGATCCAACGGTCGGATTAAAAATTATAACCCCCGCAAAATATCTCAAAAATCCTAATTTGATTTTCAATACCTCCGTTCCGACAAAAATACAGATAAAACACCTCAACATTAACTCCTTCATTTTTGACCATAAAAATACATCCCTCATTTATATCCACAAAAAATAAATATTTCCTTATCATATGAATCAATAATTAATTATTCACATATAATATTACAGAATCACATTTATGACAACCAGGCCGTTCTCAGGAAAGAGGGGGCTTTCCAATAAGAATTTCTCCTTACTGGCGCGCAATTAGGTGACCAAACCTCTCCTTAGACAGAACTTTCTAGACATTGCCAATAATGTTATCTAATAATATTATTCAAATAATATAAATTATTGATCTGATAATGAGAAATAATGTGCAGCAACAATTATTGAAACAACAATAATATAAAATATCAATGCAGCAATTATTGAATAAATAAAATAAAATATTGAACAGTAATTACTGTGACAATTATTGAGTAGTGCCTTCTTACGTAAGAATCAATAATTTCAAAAATACTGTGCAATACCATGCGCTACTGTGCAATAACGCGTATTACTGTATTTTAACCACCGGGTATTTCAACAGTATTAACGGTAACAACTACGCCATTATTTGTAAAAACTCAAATTTGTCATTTTTTTCATCTGACAGTTATTTGTTATGGGGCCCACAAATAGCTGCGCCGTCGTACGAATATTCCCCGACAGAAAGAATATTTCACGACCAAACGAATATTCCCCGACAACAATGATTATTTTATAACCACTTGCATATTTTGAAAAAAATTCATATTTCACCCATAACTTTAAACTTTTATCAATTTAACCATTTACTGAATAGTAATTATAAGAAAAATTGAATACTTTTATTTCATAAAATTCGGGGTCTTACAATAAGTAATGCGAACGTAAAATTCGTAAAAGCTGTGAACATAAAGTATGTGCAACGGACGACTGTTCTTAGAATACAATGAACTGTATGACTTAGATATAAGAAATGATAATGAACTTAATGTTCACATAATGTATCACTATTGGAAGTTATTAAATCCTTACATATAGGTTGAAAGAAAGTTTAAAAGTTAAACAATGTATGCGTTAGAACACTTAAACTGATGAAGACGTTTAGTGTACGCAAAAGACGAACTTGATTAGCATACACACGAGTGTATGGCTTAATCGCAGAGTAATGAAGATTGATGAAGGACATGTAAACGTCGAGAAGTCGAGTTAATTTAATAACTTGTAAATTATTCTGAGTCGAATGAATCGGACGTTGTAAGATATGAGGTATAAGTAATGCAAAGCTATCATAGATGATGATAATAAGGATTATAACATCTACAAATGTTGTAACATTAAAATGGACGATTATAATACGTGCTGTAACATTTCCGAATGTCTTAACGTTGAAAAGACAAGAAAGTCGTTATAACGGATAACAATCAAAGAAAGGAATCCGAGTTTAATAAAATGGACATAAAAGTAATGTATAAGTTAACGTAAGCAATTATTTAACAAACTTACGTAACTAATGGATGTATTATCCTTATGTGATATATAGGGATTAAAATGAGCATATCAGTGTAAACTATAAGTTGTAACTGTGCTTAAGGCAAGTTTTCTAACTTCATTCATATTTTTATTGAATGATAGTTTCTTTAACTTACTCGAACGTTGTATCCGAGTAAGTTATAATCCATGTGCAAATGTGTTATATTTGTACAAGATGTGTTTCATGAATTGTGCTACGTGCTAATTGTTTACACTTATGTGATGTTAGGATGAATTGTTCTATAATTGAACTGTTCAAGTTGTAAAAGTTCTGTTTATTCGTGAACTGTTTAAAGAATGAATTTTTATTGATTATTTCAACAATGCAAAGGTAAGAATGGTAAGTTAAGTTTAAGTTATTGTACAATCGAACTCTTTAATCGTTGATGTATACTATCTGAATTAAACGACTCCTTTGTTATGGGCAAAGGTTTAAGATGAGCTAGTAACCGATCTAATGTACTGCAAAAGACAGTGTAGATGAGACGGGAAATTAATTCATTAGTTTTTGGTAGGGAGCCACTCAACCTACTATATTAATAATTGTTAAAGACTTGAGGTGTGCTGAGTATTAGGTTTGTGTATACGTATGCTGAAAAGGTGATTCTTTTCACATATGTAGTTATGTAGGATGAGTTAAGTCCTAGAAGTGTTATAAGAAGTGATGTTATGTGAAGTTAAATGTTATTATTGTTTTAAATGATAGGAATTAGAAATTATTCCTGTTATACATGCTACTTCATAACTATTGTTTAGTTATGGAAGTTTTCGAAAGAAAGATTATATGATTCTTGATTTTGTTGTTATACAACTGCTAGAACTTACTGAGCAACCGAATGCTCACACTTGCTTAAAATCAAAAACATTTTTAGCGACGATAAAATGAACTGAAGAATCTTATGAAGTACAGTGGCGAGCTGATAGGTGCCATTGTGAGGTGTTATGATTGAGAACACCATAAGCGTTACAAGTTAAGAAGGAAAAGAAGAAAAAAATCCAGCCGAGTCTGGTAAATGTAATTTGTTAAACATTTATGTATCTGTTGTGACGAATTAAAAGTCACTCTTGTAATAAACCAAAGAATAATGTAAGTATCATTATTTGTAATGAAATGAATATTTTAAGGTAATAGAATCTTGGATTTGAAGAAATATGTTGTTATATTTGGAGTTTTAAATTATATCTTAAAGATATTTGGATGTATGTATGGAATGAGAAGTACTAGTGATGCACCAAACTCGGGTTTAAAGATAGACTGAATTTGGAGGCGTTACAGATCACATGGCTAGAAACTGCCCGAAGAAGGGAATGGACAGAGGAAACAGTAACCATATAGGACTTGTGAGGAGAAGTTAAGCTGAAATCTTTAACGAAGGCAAGTATCCTATCAAAACTCTATACGTTTTATGCAAACGAATATCTTGAATCTTAAAACTCTTTGAGAAAGCATGTTTTGATGCGTACCATTGAAATTTTTCGTATACATGCGTAAGTTAAAAGCAGTCTAAGCTATTTTGATCCACCTAGACATAGTTTTAAATATTTTGTTAAATCTTAAAATATTATTGAATAAAATAGATTCGTCTAACGAAATTGCTTTGGTTCGAACTCTAGACTGAGAATGAACATCCTCAAATTGGGAATTTTTATACTGTGCCAAAAAGAAGTGATGATGAACACAAATATTTTTTCTGATAAGCTAGTATTGATCAATACAGGGCATAATGGGCTGATCACCCACACTGTGCCTGTAAGTTAAGTCGTTTCATAGATGAATTTCTAATAGAACCTTTTCAAAAAATAAAAATAAATGTTCATGGTCTTATGACCACTCAACATTCAAAAGTTAATACATCATTTGAAAAATGCGAACAAATCATGCTGTGTTTCAATACTTTACGTTATTTGTTCTAGTGTCAAAGCATATCTCAAAGAAAACATTTATTTATTTGTTGCGTATAACATTTATTTTGTTATTACTTTATGAGCAATTGAATGCTCATCCTTTCTTTGATATAAAGGTTTTCAGCTAAGAGATCGTATAGAAGGATCTGAAAAATATAAAGGCAAAGGAAAAGTGACGGAGTAACTGAAATTTATTATTGTAATAAATAGTCTTTTGTGATGTAAAAATATTATAACTATCATGTAATGAAGTAACTAAAGGTCTCCGTATCTAGGGTGGATAACTTTGATGTAATAATTCTAGTTATTTGTTAAATTAATATGTTGAATGGTTATTATCATGTAGCACAGAATACGGGTTAGAAAGTACCCGGATTGGGGGGATCACACTATCATTGGAATTAGTTCTCTTGATTTTGAATTAAACTTTTGTTTGCTTTCCTAGCTATTAGGTTTTGCAAGATTTTTCTAAAACGAAATTAAGCTTTGGTAAGCCTGAAATTAGATCTTTGGAGGCAAGTTTTGACATGTTTATGAAGTTCAAATGAGACAATCTTCAATGCCACAGTCGGCTAATATCTTCTGATGTTTTAGCAAAAAAGAAGACAATTTCAGTTGAACTCAGTTCTGTAAGGTTTGCCACGTACACATTGTCTTCTCTAGTTCCAGTCCAATGAGTTCTTTTCCAGGTCTATGACTTGACACTAGTTGTTAAGGAAGATTTCTTGATGCCCTTTATCGCATAGTTGATTGATGCTTAGGAGATTATGCTTCAAGTCTTCAACGAACGCTACTTTGTTGAAGGATATTACACCATTTTTAATAGTCGCATCCTCAAGTCTTTCTAGAGTTGTTGTTTCCAAAGACAACTGCAGAACCATCTTTTTTCTTGAAGTTTGATAGGAGAGCCTTATTGTCGGTCATGTGCCTTGAGCATCCACTGTCAAAATACTAGATTGAACTAGTGGAGCTCCTTTCCTACAAAAAATATTAAGTTTTATTTTGGTACCCATATTTGCTTGGGTCTTAATTTTTTATATAGTTCCTTTTGGGACCCATATTTGCTTGATTCTAGGTCTATAATAAATAGGATAATCATCATAATAACATAAGGCAGCAATATGTTCACACTCATGATATTTACAATATTTTATATAATGTATGCTTGTGTGTGAGTGGATTCCTTCTCTTTGAGGACTTAGAGTTTTTCTTCTAGGCTTATACTCTCTACGCTTTCATTTTGAGATTCGTAGGGTGGAATTCAACTCTATATTTCTTGTGTGGTTGGTTCGTAGATCAAGTATGACTTGACTCTACGATTCTTCGAGGTTTAAGGCAGTGTTTGGTTTACCCAGCTGTTTCTTGAACCTTGACCAGTGTGTGATATGTTATTCTCAGGAATCACAGCCTAATCAATAGATATTGTACAGCTCAAAATAATTGGCTCATCAACCTCTGTGGATTTCACAAACACAATGCTTTCATGGGGTTAGAAGCATTGTTATTGTTAGTCTCCAATACGATCTGAGGATAAATCCTTAAATCCTAATCCTGATCGGTTTGAGACTGATCTCTGACTTGTGAGTAAGAAGTCCATGGAAGAAGAAGAAATTCAACTAAGAGATAGTCTTCTCTAGTTCCTCAATCTTAGAAACCAGAGTTGATTCTCTCTGTGCAGAATGTTCAGTTATCTTTCTCAATCTCATTCTCTTCTTCAAGCTTGGAGAGAGTTGTTTCCAACTCCACTTGTACTTTCTCTTTCTCCTTTTGAAGGAGAGAATGGTCCTTTGATAGAAACTTGAACCATTTCATATATTCATACAGATCAGAAGTAATGTCATGCAATGCAATTATTAAATTCTATATGTACATCTGGAGATTTAAAATCAAATACCTCATTGAGATCAACTTTTTAATTATCAGTGGCGGTGTTAGCTTTGGTTCTATGGCCATAAGACAAAGGTTGGCCATTTGGGGTCCTTCATCTTCGCTAGAACCATTATCAGAGTCACTCCACGACCCCTCAACAACTAACCTTTGTTCTTCTTATGGAACTTCTTGTAGCCCTTCTTTTTTTGGGGTCGATTCTTTCTTCTTCTTATCTTTGATCAGCTACTCTCTCAGGGGCTTGTTTTCCTTACTTCTTTTGTTCCTTCATTCATCACCTGGAGAGCTTCCCACACCTCCTTAGTCATTTTACAGTTGACCACATTTTCAAACAACTTGTCTTATAAATCTATGAACAAGATGTTCTTAGCTCTTTTATCGAGCTGCACCAGCTTCTTTTCCATCTATGAATATTCATACTCTTTACTTGACTGCCACATTATTTGGATCGTCAGCCGTTGAAGCGAGTTTTGAGGGTACATACTGTCCATTGATTACATCATCAAATAGATCCTCATCTATCGCGTCCATATATATCTGTATTCGAACTTTCTAGTTAGCAAGTCTGTCTTTATTGCATAGAGGTGGCTTATTTTCACCACTAAGCTCAGAACTAGTTTTATTTTATGCAATTGATATACTCAAGCGTTTTAAGCTTTGTTCACGAGAACATACTCTTATACCACTTGTTGTATCCCAAAGGCACTAAGGGGGTGTTTGATAAAAACTGAATGAATCTGAATTTGAATCTGAATGAGCTAAATCTGAATCTGAATGAAAAAAGCTGTTTGATAATTGACATGTCTGAAATATCTGAATGACAAAACTTTATTAGTTTACCCCTCTGAAAAAAATTCAAAATTGTTATAAATTTATTTAATATTACTTAATATAATAGTTAATATTTTTTTAAAATTTTTTCTACTTCATTCAGGTACTCATTCAACCATTCAGCTAAAAAAATTTGACTTAGCCATTCAGCTCGTCCATCTTACCGATTCAACCATTCAGACCAAAATAAACACACTGACCGATTCAACTATTCAGATTCAGCTCTAAACAAACACCCCCTAAGAGATCTAGAAAGGGGTTGAATAGATCCTTTAAAAATTATCTTTTAAGGAAATATTATCAACTTATAAATTAAGTAGGTTAATTTAACTTCTGTACAACAGAATAATACTTTGCAAAACCCCTTCAAAGATTTAAAAGATTCGTAATTCTGAATTTAGAACACAAGTGCAATTAAGTCACAATTAAATATAAAAGACTTTGTAGAAATGTAAGTGCAGAAAGTAAAGAAGACAGAAAATTGTAAGTGGTTCAGAGAAAAGATCTCCTAGTTCACTCTTCTACTGTACGAGTAGATATAATTCACTAAGGATGGGGGTGATAACTAAGATATATTCACTAAGAACAGTTACAACAGATGAATGACTAAGATTCCTTCAAGTACAAGTTGTTGGTTCACATAACCCTTCAAGTCACTTAGACTTGGTTACAAAAGGTCACTAAGACTTGAACAATCACAAAGAGAATGAGTGATTTGAAGGTGCTACTAAGTGGTTTTAGTCCAATAATGAAAGTTTTAGCAGCAAAATAAGATGTTCTAAACCATAAAGTACTAGAGTTCTTAAGAGTTGTGCAGCAATTCAAATCTTGATTATTTTTCTTGTTCCTGTTGGATTGAATCTTTGTTTCTTCTATAGACGTCCTCGAGATTTTCCCGTTGGAAAGTTTTTGTTGTTCATTTAATGCTCTGATCCTAGAAGATCTTTGATTGTTGAATTTTAGAGAAGACGTGTCAGCTTGTTTTCTATTATGATATATCACATCAGATTACTACAGTGACAACCACTTGGGTTGTTATCACCTCACCGAATTAGACATAATATTTTATTTTTAGACTTAAGATATTCAACAACTATTTTGGGATCTTCACTCTACGAGTCTTAACGTTGTCAGAACTGATATACTCTACGATTTTTCTAATCGTAGAATTAATGGTGGTCATAGAGTATCTAGGTAGGTTGAGCTCTATGTTCCATTAGCTCTACGATCATCAGTAGACTTTGCGACTTGCAATGTGCTTTACGATCCTTTACCAGACTCTGTGATCTTCAATTTGTTCTACGAACTTCAACTTGCTTTGCGATCGTCTAATTGCTTATAGTCTATACATCTGATTTGCTCAACGAAATAGATCAACCTAGCAAGTCTGATCTCTTATTCTAAGTCTTTTTACATCATTTTCATTTTAAGAACTTCACAAAAGCTACTAGTTACAAATATACACTATATTATCATCAAATCAAATATATCCATTTATACGAACAGAAAAAAGATCAAAGGCCAAGTTTAACTTATACTTTTCTCCTCGCCTTTGACATTACAAGGCATCATCTCCTTTTTCCAATAACAATGTAATTTTTGGGTCCCTAAAGTGGTAAATCGGTGTCATTTTTATTCCTATTCTCGATTTCCACCTAAATTCTACCCAAATCTGACCCGACCCATTTTTTAAAGGGCATTTATGTAATTGTATTTACCTTTATAATTCTTGTAAATACAAAAAAAAACTATGCTTTGATTTTCATTGTTGCCTGCTATTGTTGCTTGTGATCTAGCCGGCACCACAACCCTCATATCTTTTCTTTTCTTTTTTTTCTTTGTTTTTGGTTTTCCATTTCTAGAAAGAAGAGGCAGAGGAGGATGTTGGGAGGTTATAGAAGAGGTAGGTCAAACGTACGGTAGCAGTTTGTAGTCATGGAAGTACTGGGTTCGATTGCCAGAAAATTTCACAAAAATTCACCCAAATACTCTTGAGAGGAACAAACAATGGAGGCGTTAAAGGTTGGGGGAGGAGAGTGGTGGAAAAGAGGGAGTTTCCACTGGAAAATAAGGCGGGGGGATAGCAGAGGCACCCAAATTTGAGATATATCTGCCTCTTTATCTTCCTCTTCTCACTCTAGAACTGAAGGATTTGAAAGAGGAGATTAATGATGGAGATGTTGAAATTCCACAAGATTAAATACTAATTATGAGGAAGCTTTGTCGTTTTGATTATATTAGTGTTTAATCTTATTGGGATATTTGGAAAATTAAGTTGTTAGAGTTTGTTCTTTTTCCCTTCAGGTAGGGTCGATGAAGATGAAGAATAGATATGGATTGATTATTTTTTAATTTATTTATGATTATGCTATTACATTTTTATCTTTGGTCTTTGTAGGAAAATTAAAGTATATTTTGGGGAGTTGATTTGCCCTTGAAAAGACAAGTTTACCCTTAAAACAGGTCGAGTCGAATTTGGGTTGAATTTTGGGGAAAATTGACAAAAAGAACGGAAATGACACCAATTTGCCACTTTAAGAACTCAATTAATGAATTTTAGGGATAACTTGATATTGCGTGGTGTTGGGTAAAATCTATATACGCTCACATGCAAGTGCATGTGGTCAACAAGTAATATAATGATAAGTTAAGTATCATTCCCACAGAGACTAAATATGAAATTAATCCTAACAATTATCAACTTTAGATTAATCCATATTTTATTAAATTATCCAATTTAGTAATTATAACTATTAAAAACTAAAAACATAAAACTACTAAGCAATCAACAAACTCAAAAACTATAATTTCAAGCAAATAATAGAGAATTAGGCTTATAACTTCACTTCAAGTCACTCCGATTACTACACCCTAATTTCAGTTCAATTCACTATCCCAGTTTATTAATCAAGAACACTCAAGTAGAACTAGCCACCTCTCGATGCACTAATACCATATTAACTTAAATCCACAAATTAGATAAAATTAAGCTAAACACTTTAATTAACTAATTCACAATATCTCTATGTGAATTACAATCAAAGAAAGTTTAAATTTAAGTTCTCTATCCGATTACATGCGATGCTAAGCATATCTCTACCCTAACATTCATCAAGATTCCATTCACTCACAGAATTCAAGAACACATGCAATAATGACTAAGTCTAGATTCATATATCATCTCTCGAGTCCATATAATTCCACATAAAACTGGTGATCAAGCAATTCATAGATTCAACCACAAATCATTATAGATAAACTGAAAGATATATTATTAAACTGAAATTCAAAGCTACATAATCATCGTTTAACTTAAAGATCCGTCATAAGCCTAATAAGTAAATTAGTTCATCATAAATGAATTAAAAACTGAAATTATCAAAGTAAATATCATCCAAATTACAAGTATTGAATTAAAGAAAAGAATGAATCCAGAACCACCCTTCTCCTTTTGCTTCAATATGCAATTATCGTGAAAATAAACCTTCAAATCTTCCTCCAATGCTCTTGCTCAAAATTAAGCTTCAAAGATGATAATTGATTGTTAATTTTTCTAATAGAGTGTTAGCTGTCATCCCCCTTAATGTTTCTTGTTAATAACCAACCTATGACATGTATTCTGATTATAATTCGATGCCCAATTGAGTTTCTAACCATGCCAACCTCATCCCTTCACGCCACTGCAACAACACCATCGAAACAGGACTCTGGCCTTTTCCCGTACCCTCGCTCCGGTGGGGGTCCATTCTGCTTTTGTCCAAGTTAATCTCTTTTTCTTGCCAAGTTTCACCATGAATCCACCTTTTAAGTCAAAACGTTATGCCACCACACCTAAACATAAATCAACAATAAACAAGTGAAACAAAACATAAAAATAAAGAATTAACACAGTTTAAGCTCGAATTAGAGACCGATTCGTAGGTATAAAACCCACTCATCAAACTCCCCCAAACTTAAACTTATGCTAGTCCTTGAGCACAAAATAACACAAAAAATGATATGCAATGACATGTAATGCAACTAATCTATATGCTTACGAATCCAGCAGTCGTGATAGAAACAAGTCTGTTCTACCGGCCTCAGAGAAATCAAGCAAACATGACAATATTTCATATCAGAACCAATTAATAATTTATAATAATCATAAAATCTTAAACTGTTATTACTGGTATAGTGTGTGTATTCTAAACATCCATGCTAACCTTGATTATACCAGTTTCAAACAGTCAAAGATCTAATTTCTAACAGAAAATTACGTCAAAGTTCTAATATTCGGTACTATACTTATATACTTAATCCTAGTCTCATCATTGGCCAAAATAGACTGTAATATATCAAACAGCTGGACTCATACAAGTTAACACAATACTTAAATAAATTTAACTAATTTTTTTTATAGATATGGAATAAACATAATAGAATTAAAATTAATAAAAACTATTTACAACCCTACATTACTATGCAACTATTAAACTACATGAATGCAAACATGTAATAACCCTAAACTAAACATGACACTGACATATGCAAAACTAACTACTAAATTAAACATGCAAACATAAAAACATAAGAATTAAACTAACTCCCCCAAACTAAATAGTTACAATGTCCTCATTGTAAAGATAAAGCAATAAGTGTAAGATGACGTCCCTGTAATCGTCTAAGCTGGAGGTGGTGGTGGTTGTTGCTCTTCATTATCAGAATCGGACGGTGGAAACCTTGGCATTGGGCTGGTTGCTGGTATAGAAACTGTGCAGTTGGATTAAAACTTTGAAGCGTCGAGTTTAAGGAGGCGAAGGACATATTCATGGCCTCGAACATGTGGTCCTGTCTGGCTACGAGCCTCCTCATTTGCCTGCTGGCATCTTTGTTATACCCATCCACTTGTCTCTGAAGGTTCTGAAATTGAGGGATAAATGTAACGTCGGTGTGCTGCATCCCCTCAGTTGCCTGTTCTCCCGTAGCCTCATCCACCTGGAACTCATCGTCATCAGAGGTGTCCTCAGCATCAGCCTCATCCTCAGAAGCTGGTGGAAATATGAATCCGACTCCTCTTGGGTGCGACTCACCTCCGGGCGAAACTGAATATCGAGCAATCATTTTTGTGTCCAAAGTCTGTAGCGACATCTGGGTAGCCTTATCATCGGACCATCTAACTGCCGCCTGCCTGCATAGCCCACATATGAGAGATGGGTGTGGCAACCCGCCAGAAAATGGCCCTCGTAGGCATCTTCGGATAGAAAAACTTATAATGGCACCCACGTCGATGAGAAAGTTTTGAACGATGGCATATAAGAGAAGTATTTTCTCCTTGGTCACCTCTTTCATATGTGTGGACGGAAATAGCTTGGTACACATGAATGCATACCATATTTTACCATACCAACTGAGATCCTTACTGTGGAAGATGGTGCCCCCTTTACGTCCCTTAGCCCATGTGGTGTCTGACTTTGTTATTTAAGTCAAAATGGCCTCATAATCAGGATCATGGTCACACAAATAAGTGTACTGGCACTTTCTAAGAACTCGCAGGCGGTAGTACTTATTAATGGCGTCGACACTGAAAGGTACTTGCTTGCCCCTCACGAATGCTATAAATGGGGCCTTATCCTATGCGTTTGCATAGAATTCTTTTACCACGTTTACGATTGCTAGCTCTGGCTCTTTAGTGAACCTATTCCATCCTTTTTCATAAATTTGTTGCATCATTTCGCCATCTACATTGTCGAGTGCCAAGCCGCGCTCTGGTATTAGTGCTTTAGTCACTAGATAGTAATAGCGGTCGGCGACGGCGACACTCATGAACTTTCGTCTGTCAAAGGCTCTAGTTGGTGGTGTGGTCCCTAAACTCTCGCCTCGCTGTCATTTCGCTGCTAATTTTGGTGACATGGTACTAGGATGGTTGATCTTCAAGCCAATTTCCCCAAAACTTCACTCGAACAAATCGTCAAACACTTGGTGTATACGACCCACAATACTCCCCCAAAATTGTAATAGCACTAACCACTTCCCCTTGGCGTATTGACAAATTTATTGATTTTCTCCTTTTTTTTGTCAAAAATTGCACTCCAAGAACCCTTACTTTGTGAATGACTGAAATTTTATGGAATGGAGATGAAGTTGTTGTGTAGTTAGGGTTTAATTTATAGGGAGGAGATGGAGTATGTAATTAGTGGGGTGATGTAGTGGAGTAGGGAGATGAAGTTGTGGTGTATAAGAGTCATGGGTTTCAGTTGTGGTTGAAGGAAGTGGAAGTGGAGAAGAATGGTTCAACTGCTGTAACTGCCGACTTGCCTGTTCAAATCCCGTACCCCCGCCCTGGCGGGGGGTAATACACTATAAATGTTCGCCCCAGCGGGGGGGTACACTGCTATTGGGTCAAGACCCTCGCCCCGGCAGGGGTGTTCTTTGTTAATTGTCCGCCCCAGCGGGGGGGGGGGGTCTATTGTTATTGGATCTGGACCCCCACCCCGGCGGGTGTTTACTTCTTAAAAAGTCTGCCCCGACGGGGGGTACACTACAGTTGCACTTGATTTTTCGAATTCTTTGTCTCCAACACTTATCCATGAGCTTTATAAGTACTTGAAACACCATGAAATGATAAATTTAAGATAACATCATGAACGTCGAACATTGAAGGTTGAATTTACTAAAAATTATGACTCAACTAACTACCTAATAAATCAACTCAATTCTAAAGTAATACTCTAAACTACAAATTAATTAGTATGCTTAAAAATACTAAAAATAAAAGTAAAATTGGGTTACCTCCCAATTAGCGCTTAATTTTAAGTCTTTCAGCCTGACTACTCCCTGTTTATGGCGCGTCAGCAAAGTGTGATTGCGATGATATCATAGTTGGAGTCGCCCCCACAATAATGCTTCAACCGATGACCGTTGACGTTAAACGTCTCCAATGGATTCCTACTGTATAACTCAACGGTGCCATGTTGGAAAACCCTCTTGATTGTAAATGGCCCCGACCATCTCGATTTAAGCTTTCCTAGGAACAATCATAGTCGTGCATTGAACAGTAATACTGATTGTCCCGGTTCAAACTTTTTCTGCACGATTTTCTGGTCGTGCCATTTCTTGATCTTTTCTTTGTACAACTTCGAGTTCTCATATGCTTGTAGTCGGAATTCATCAAGTTCATTCAATTGAAGTAGCCTCTTTTCTCCCGCTGCTGTTTGATCGAAGTTGAGTTTCTGAATTGCCCAGTAGGCTTTATGTCGTAGCTCCACAGGTAGGTGACACGCTTTTCCATAGACCAACTGATACGGAGACATCCCAATTGGCGTCTTATATGTTGTCCTGTATGCCCATAGCGCGTCGTCTAATTTTAGAGACCAGTCTTTTCTGTTCAGGTTGACTACCTTCTCTTAAATTTTCTTCGCCTCCCTGTTTGAGACATCAGCTTGCCCACTTGTCTGGGGCTGATATGCTGTTGCAACTCTATGACTGACCTCGTATTTTGCCAAGAGAGCGGTGAATGCTTTATTGCAAAAGTGACTACCCTAATCACTTATAATTGCCCTTGGCGTGCCAAATCTTGTAAAAATATTCTTATGTAAGAACTTGAAAACCACTTTGGTATCGTTAGTGAGGAGTGATATGGCTTCAACCCATTTTGTCACATAATCAACCGCAAACAGGATGTATAGATTATTGAAAGATGGGGGAAATGGCCCCATAAAATCCATTCCCCATACGTTAAAAATTTCCACTTCCATGATAGTTTGTAGTGGCATCTCATTCCGTTTTGATATGTTACCCACCCTTTGACATCTGTCGCAAGTTTTCACAAATTGGTGGGTATCCTTGAATATAGTAGGCCAATAGAATCCTGCTTGAAGTATCTTTGCTGCCGCCTTCTCACTCCCATAGTGTCCCCCGTATGTAGATGAATGACACTCGTGCAATATATTCTTTACTTCGTTGTATGGCACGCATCGACGAATTATTTTGTCTGCACACTATTTGAATAAATATGGTTCGTCCCACATGTACCACTTGACGTCATGTAGGAACTTCTTCTTTTGCTGACGTGTAAGATCAGGGGGAAGGATGTTGCTCACCAAGTAGTTTGCAAAATCTGCATACCATGGAAATTCCGTGTTGACCCCAAACAGCTGCTCATCCGGGAATGACTCATTTATTAAACACTTATCTTCCCCATTTTTATCCGAATTCTCTAACCTTGAAAGATGATCTGTAACTTGATTCTCTGTCCCCTTTCTATCTTTTATTTCTAAATCAAATTCCTGCAGGAGAAGTATCCATCTAATCAGTCTAGGCTTAGCATCCTTCTTTGAGATTAAATAACGAATTGTCGAGTGATCTGTGTAAACCACCACCTTTATCCCAATTAAATATGCCCGAAATTTGTCAAAGGCATATACTACTGCAAGTAACTCCTTCTCTATAGTTGTGTTGTTCAATTGTGCATCCGTAAGACTTTTACCTGCATAGTATATGGCGTGGAATATCTTCTCTGGGCGTTGACCCAAAACAGCTCCCACTGCATAGTCGCTTTGCATCGCAAATTAGTTCAAAGGGCGTAGTCCAATCCGGTGCGACGATCACTGGAGCTGTAGTCAACTTTTTCTTTAATTGCTCAAAGGCTGTCTTACAATCCTCATCAAACTTGAAAACTGAATCTTTCTCTAAGAGAGTGCACAATGGTTTTGCAATCTTAGAGAAATCTTTACTTAAACCTTCGGTAGAATCCCGTATGTCCCAAAAAACTACGGATTCCCTTGACTGTAGTTGGCGGTGGTAGATTTTCAATTGTGTCCAACTTTGCCTTATCAACCTCTAAACCTTTAGCGAAAATCTTGTGCCCAAGAATTATCCCTTCTTCAACCATAAAGTGACACTTTTCCCATTTGAGTACCAAATTAGTTTCCACACACCATTGTAAAACTATGATCAAATTTTCTAGACACTTATCAAAAGTGTTTCCATAGACTGAAAAGTCATCCATGCAAACTTCTACCTTTTTTTTCCACCATGTCTGAGAAGATAGCCATCATGCATCTTTGGAAAGTTACGGGTGCATTACACAAGCCAAAAGACATTCTCCTGAATGCAAAGGAACCGTATGGGCACGTGAAAGTGGTCTTCTCTTGATCTTTAGGAGCAATGACTATTTGATTATATCCCGAATACCTATCCAGTAAGTAGTAAAATTCGTGCCCCGCCAACCTGTCCAACAACTGATCGATAAAAGGCAGAGGAAAGTGGTCTTTGCAGGTTGCCTTATTCATCTTCCTGTAGTCCATGCAAACCCTCCAACTTGTCACTGTCCTTGTCGGAATTAATTCATTATCATCATTCTTTACTACGGTCATTCCTCCCTTTTTCGGCACACATTGAACTGGACTGACCCAAGCACTATCTGAAATTGGGTAGATGATTCCCGCATCTAACCACTTCAGAATTTCTTTCTTCACCACTTCTTTCATGATCGGGTTTAGCCGTCTCTGTTGTTCCACTGTTGGGTTTGCATCCTCTTCCATAAGAATTTTGTGTATGCAGAAGGATGGACTGATTCCCTTGATATCTGCAATTGTCCATCCTATAGCTAATTTGTATTCTCTAAGCACTCTCAGCAACTTATTTTCCTGTATTTCATTAAGCGCAGAAGCAATTATAACAAGTAAAGTATTTTAATTGCCTAAATATGCATACCTGAGGTGTTTAGGAAGTGGCTTAAGCTCAAGTGTAGGTGGCTCCTCCAATGAAGGTTTCATTCTTGCCGTAGCTTTTTCTTCCGTGTGTAATGACTCAAATGGTGCTTTGAATCTACTCACTCGTGGCAAAGAATCCAACATATGCAAATAATATACCAACTCTAGATCGCCCGAATCTTTATCTCCCAATAATGTAGTTTCTAATGGATCATTAGCCAAGCTCTTAACCATGTCTTCATTAACTATCTGATCAATGACATTCACCCGAAAACACTCTTCTTCATTCGTAGGGAACTTTATGGCTTTAAATACGTTGAACTTGACTTCTTGATCTTGAACCCTCACGGTTAGTTTACCTTTTTGCACATCGATGAGAGTCCTACCCGTAGTCAAGAGCGGTTTCCCTAGTATGATTGAGATATTTTTATCTTCCTCAAAATCCAAAATTATGAAGTCCACTGGAAATATGAATTTGTCTACCTTGACCAAAATATCCTCCACTATGCCTCTCGGATATGTTACCGATCTATCTGCTAATTGCAACGATATGTTTGTAGGCTTTGGAGCTGGTAAACCCAATTCGGTATAAACGGACAATGGCATAAGGTTTACACTTGCCCTCAAGTCACACAAACACTTTTTGAACGCCATGTTCCCAATTGTTCACAGAATGGTGAAACTCCCTGGATCTTTCAACTTTGGCGGTAACCTTCTTTATAGAACTGTACTGCACTCTTCTGTTAATGCTACCGTTTCAAAATCCTCCAACTTCTTTTTCCTTGACAAAATTCCCTTCATGGATTTAGTATAACTTGGCATTTGCTCTAAGGCTTCTGCGAACGGAATATTAATCTGAAGTTTCTTAAAAACTTCTAAAAATTTAGTGAATTGCTTGTATAATTTCTGTTTTTGGACTCTTTGCTGAAACGGCGGTGGAGGATACACAACTGGCTTGTCATCTGACTTTGTCTGTTCAACTTGCTTTTCCTCACCCTGTTTCTCTTCAACCACTTTATTTTCATCAACTTTGTCATCCTTTTTAACTGAATTTTTTGCAATTTTCCCATCTAGCTGTTTTCCGCTCCTCAAAGTGATTGCTTGACAATGCTCGTGATTTCCCTTCGGATTTTTTTTCTGTGTCACTTGGTAAAGTCCCTTGCAGTCTATTATTCAATGCTAAGGCAAGCTATCCCATCTGATTTTTTAAATTTTTGATGGCCACTGCTTGTGTTTTCATTGCCGCCTCGTTTCCCGATATGTATTTCATCAAAAGCTCTTCTAAGTCTGTTTTCTTTTCTTGATGCGGAGCTACTTGTTGATGCTGATTCTGGAACCCCAGGGGATAAGAAGGTCGTGGAGCCTGCTGATTTTGATTGTTGCTCCATGAAAAGTTGGGATGGTTCCTATTCCCCGAATTATATTGTTGGGTAAAATCTAATTATGCACAACACGCAAGTATACGTGGTCAACAAGTAATAAAGTGTAAGTAGAGTATCATTCCTACGAGGAATTGTTTTACAAAAATCACCAAGTACTAATCCATAACCAACTCAATCTTATTTAAACGAATGAATTTCAAATTATATAATTAAACTACTATTAAATTCCACTAGTTAAATTAAGATTACAGATATTTAAAATCATAACTTCACTTATTGCTTCATTTAAGTTAACACGCTTCTCATCAATTATTCTCTATCCTGAATTGTTAATCAAGAACACTAAAACAGATAAAATCACCTCTCGATGCATAATACACATACTCACTTAAATCCACAGATGATAGAATTAAGCAAGACACCCTAATTAACTAATTCACTATATCTCTATGTGAATTACAATTAAAAAGGATTTAAAGCACAAGTTTTCTATAAGATTACATATGGCATAAAGACATATCTCTATCCTAAACACGAATCATGAATTTCATCTATGCAGAAATCACAAACACATGCTATCATGATTAGATCTAAATCTATACTCCTCTTCCGATTTCATATAGATTATCACAGTAATTGATGGCCAATCAATTAAACAATTAAGTACAAATCACAAGAGACAATCCTCACGATAGAACATAATAGTTGATAGCAAAGCATATTAAAATAAACTACACAATAAGACCCATTGTAATCTCAAACAAAGAATTAGTTCATTGAATTAAAATTAAGAATCCACACTCGAATATACATTAAAAGATAAAAATAAGAGTAGAGTAAAGAATAAATCTGTTTTCAGCAAATCTCCATCTTCCTCTAGCTCCTGCTCTTGATCTTCAATGGTCTCCAAGTTGCTTCAATATCCAAAAATAATAAGAACTATAGTTTTTGTCCTAATCTACTCTAATCTAATCTAATGGAATCCTTCAAAACTAGCCTCCAATCCAAGTTATAATCAAGTATTTATAGTTCTAATGGAAACCCTATCAAGTTAGGCAACTAACAATCCTATTCTAGTTTAAATTGGACATCAAATCACTCAAATCAGATGTTTCCCCGTCGACTGGCGCATCCAGCACTACTCCTAAGCCAATTTGGGAGCGCCCCACGCTACTGTAGCAGAAATTCTGATGGCCTGGCGCTCCCCGCGCTGCTCTGTTTTCTGCTGCGACGTTCTTTGGTAAAACATGCATAACTTTTGATCTGTTAGGAGTTACGTGGCTTGCCACCTATCAAATTGAAGATATCGACGAGATATACAACTTTCATTCTTTGATAATTGACAGATTCTGGCTGGATCAAGGCGAAAATCGGGCTTGAAGTAGATGCTATGTAAATGGCAAGCATGACAACTCTTAGCTTTGATCTTTGTTAATAAAAAGGCCATAACTCTCGCATCCGAACTCCAATTGAGATGATTCAAGATATTATGGAAAGCTAAAAAGTAGATCTACAATAAATTTCAAGTTCCAAGCCAAGAACATGCATCTAACTTGGTGTTAAAAGCTCTGCAATCTTCCCTTGTTACATTTGCTTGCATATTTTAGTCCAAAAGATGTCCGAATTATTTTTCCTTGCTTATTCATGCTAATATCGTGTCATAGCCTACAAAATAACATAAAATATATGAAATGAACACACAATGCATGCAAAGTAACAATGAAACATAGGTTTAAGCAACTAATTTAAGTAATAGATACCAGATAAGTAGGTATAAAATCTACTTATCATATATACATTCTGATATATGTTTGGCAGAATCCTATTGTAGCTGCCCGCAAACTGAACCGATGTTGGGTTGATGACACACTGCTCTGTAGGATGTTCTCCTGCACATAGCTCGGAAACATATGCCACCTGCTGTGGTTATGCACCCGTTATAGTATCCATTTTCTTTGATAAGGCAGCAATCTGTGCCGCCAACGCGGTTACCCCGTATACCTCTAAAACCCCAGCTACCTTAGGTTGTGTCATCCTCGATGTAGGCCACTAGTAGTTATTAGCCGCCATAGTTTCAACTAACTCATATGCCTCCTCATAACTCTTGGCCATAAATGGTCCGCCCGAAGCTACATCTATACTAGTCCTAAGATTCTCATTCAACCCGTTATAGAATGTGTTCATCTGCAACCATTTAGGTAATCCGTGATGTGGGCATTTTTTGAGCAATTCCTTATACCTCTCACATGCCTCATACAATGATTCCCCATGCTGTTGTTCAAACATGGTAATCTTGTTTCTCATTTTTGCAGTCTTTGTTGGTGGGAAAAATTTGGCTAAGAATTTTTTAGCGAGGTCTTCCTATGTAGTTATTGATCTTGATGGTAGAGAATGTAACCAACTCTTCGCCTTGTCTCGTAAAGTGAATGAGAACAAGAGAAGTTTGACTGCGTCGTCCGACACCCCGTTGTACCTGAAAGTGTCACATATCTCCAAAAAGCTGACCAAGGGTTCTTTCGGATCATCATTTGTAAGTCTCCCAAACTGAATCAAATTTTGGATCATCTGAATAGTCCTAGGCTTGATTTCAAATGTATTTGTAGCAATCGCTGGCCTGGTGATACTCGACTGAAGCTCAGTCACCTTAGGTGTAGAAAATCCCTCAATACTTTCTGGTCTTCGGCAGCCATTATTTTCTCTTTTTCAGAATTCTCAACGTCTTCCCTTGTGTCTTTAATCCACTTACTTAACCTTTGAAATCGTTTCTCGATATCGTCCTCAAAGGGAAACAAGTCTGGATTTTTAGACCGAGTTTGCATAAACCAACTTCAAGAACCTGAAATAAAAAGAACAGAACAAAAGAAAAAGTATTTAAGTAAAATTGGACTAATTAAACTGATATTGTAAAATATTAATTCTCTACTAGTCCCCGGCAACGACGCCAAAAACTTGTTGGATAAAATCTATATACGCTCAAACGCAAGTGCACGTGGTCAACAAGTAATATAATGATAAGTGAAGTATCGTTCCCACAAAGACTAAATATGAAATTAATCCTAACAATTACCAGTTTTAGATTAATCCAAATTTTATTAAACTATCCAATTTACTAATTATAACTATAAAAAACTAAAAACATAAAACTACTAAGCAATCAGCAAACTCAAAAACTATAATTTCAAGTAAATAATAGAGAATTAGGCTTACAACTTCACTTCAAGTATCAGTCCAATTACTACACCCTAATTCCAGTTCAATTCACTATCCCAGTTTATTAATCAAGAACACTCAAGGTAGAACTAGTAACCTCTCGATGCACTAATACTATATTAACTTAAATCTACAAATTAGATAGAATTTAGCTAAATACCTTAATTAACTAATTCACTATATCTATATGTGAATTACAATCAAAGAAGGTTTAAATTCAAGTTCTCTATCCGATTACATGCGATGTTAAGCATATCTCTACCCTAACATTCATCAAGATTCCATTCACTCGCAGAATTCAAGAACACATGCTATGATGACTAAGTCTAGATTCATATATCATCTCTCGAGTCCATATAATTCCACAAAGAACTGGTGATCAAGTAATTCATAGATTCAAGCACAAATCACTATAGATAAACTGAAATTCAAAGCTACATAATCATCGTTTAACTTAAAGATCCGTCATAAGCCTAATAAGTAAATTAGTTCACCATAAATGAATTAAAAACTGAAATTATCAAAGTAAACATCATCCCGATTACAAGTATTGAATTAAAGAAAAGAATGAATCCAAAACCACCCTTCTCCTTTTGCTTCAATATGCAATTATCGTGAAAATAAACCTTCAAATCTTCCTCTAATGCTCTTGCTCAAAATTAAGCTTCAAAGATGATAATTGATTGTTAATTTTGCTACTAGAGTGTTAGTTGTCATCCCGCTTAATGTTTCTTGTTAATAACCAACCTATGACATGTATTCTGATCATAATTCGGTGCTCAATTGAGTTTCTAACCATGCCAACCTCATCCCTTCACGCCACTGCAACAACACCATCGAAACAGGACTCTGGTCTTTTCCCGTACCCCCGCCCCGGCGGGGGTTTTTACTCTATAATGTCTGCCCCAGCGGGGCATGATTCTGTTAATTGATTAAGTACCCCGGCCCCGGTGGGGGTTTTGCCTTTATAATGTCCACCCCGGCGGGGTCCATTATGCTTTTGTCCAAGTTAATCTCTTTTTCTTGCCAAGTTTCGTCATGAATTCACCTTTTAAGTCCAAATGCTATGCCATCACACCTAAACATAAAACAACAATAAACAAGTAAAACGAAACATAGAATAAAGAATTAAAACAGTTTAAGCTTGAATTAGAGGCCGATTCGTATGTATAAAACCCACTCATCACGTGAAAACTTGGAGGGACAGATGTGCAATTCAACCATATTTTTTTTTGATAATGTGGGGTTTCCCAACCGTAGTCGGACTAATCCCCCGGCCCGGACCAGCCTTTTCTCTGAACCAGCTTGTGTTAGCGATCCGTTGCCCCATGAGCATTTCTGCCTTGATAATTGTTCCAAGTGGGAGTCGAACCTAAGATGTCTGGTTTACGGCTCATCCCACGGCAACCTTGAACTAATGCAAGGGCCTTGGGTTAATTCAACCCTTTTAAGTCCTTTATTCCATTATTTTTATTAGTAGTTAAAGTAATATTTTGTTGTTTCTTCAATTGTGCATCTTGTACGAATTGATAAGTAATCTGTTATGCTATTGAAGTTTAAATTGTTATCTTTTCATTCATTAAAGATATATTTTTAAAATTTTGGAATCTTATACCTTCCTCTTTTCTATGTAGTTTTTAATGGTAGTATCTGAACTAAGTTCTTCATGTTGATCATTCCTCTGTCTGACTCTATTTCAATGCTTGTGTACAGAATATTTGACATTTAACAATATTAACTTTTTGATTTGAATATTTTATCGAGGGAATAAAATTAGTAACCATTATTAAGCTAGCCCTCAGTTTTGAAAATTTATGCATCCACCACTGGTACTATTATAGATACATTCCCATCTGATAGCCGGAAATAACATAAGAAGCAGTCTAGCCTCTAGACATACCTTTGTGGTGGTTTATTTTTATGAGCTTCTTTCTCTTAATGCAGGGCACATGTGGCTCATGCTGGGCTTTTAGCACCACAGGAGCTATTGAAGGAGCCAATTTCATTGCAACAGGAAAGCTTGTCAGCCTGAGTGAGCAACAACTTGTTGATTGTGATCAAACGGTTAGCTTTTTACATAATAAGTTAGAGTCAATTAAATAAACCTAAATCCATAGATAGATGACTATTCTGGAGTTCAGTTTAACTTATTTGTATATCTTTGTGAAGTGTGACGCAAAAGACAAGAAAGCTTGTAATGATGGATGTTTAGGAGGCCTTATGACGAATGCTTACGAGTATTTGATCAAGGTTGGAGGCATTGAAGAAGTAGTCGCTTATCCTTATACGGGGAAGCGTGGTGATTGCAAGTTCAAGCCTGAAAAGATTGCAGTTAGAGTCACGAATTTCACCAATGTCCCCAATGATGAGAACCAAATTGCAGTCAATTTAGTTCATCATGGCCCTCTTGCAGGTATTTTAATTTCTTTCAAAATCCTATTTCGTGTTGTTAGAGCAAACTATGGCAACGATAGAAAATGAAAGACACGAACTATGTAGAAATCCTAAATTGTGAAAAACCACCAGAGGCATACGATATTTTTTATATCAAAGTGTGAAAAATACAATTGCTAAAAATCTCTCTCGTTCTGAAAACGGCTAAAACTATATAAGAAAGAATAGAATCACAAAACCTTAGGTAAAATAAAAAATATATATATAACCGGACCAAATAACATAATAGGTCCACATTGTGGGGACTTTGCCTCCGCAACCCCATAGTAGTGGCCCATGAATGTCAACCTCAGTCCTTCCGTATCACCAATATTGAACCTCATCTTTCTTACTTTTAGGTCGCTGCACAAATTAATTTGGGTCATATCAACAATCGAATTATGACACAAGAATTTGACACGTATAACACGTGCTCTCTAGTTTGTTTCTCTGACCTCTGTGGAGTGGTGTCAATGGTCTAGTGTTTGTACATATATGTTCTACATATTTAATTTTCTCTTGTCCATTATTAAAATGTAAACTTCATTTTACCATCCATTTTCATTTTACAATTGTAATTCTGATAGTACCTTATCCTTTATATAAATCAGAAATTATAACTACTTTGATAGCAAGGAAGAATAATCCATATGATTTCGTATGATTAATTTCCACATGAAATTATGAATGTTGTTGGTCTTTGTTTCTACTGATTGCTTGACACTGTTTGGGAATTGGCAAACTCAAAACAGACTTAATAACCAAAAAAATCGTTTCTCTCGTCACTATGTAAAAGGCTTACAAATAGTTTTTTTTCGGCCGAAACCATTTAACTTTCAAAATGTCCAAAATTTGACCATATGAGCTTACATGTCTACTAACATGTACATATAAGCTCGTCAGATTTTTTGCATTGTTAAGAATTGCTTGAAAGCTCAGTGTTTTGGTTAAAACAAAATAATTTGTTTATTGGTTTTTTTATAGGTTGATAAAAATTCAATGATTATATTTTGGTCATCAAGTCTCAAAACTAATTATAATTTCTTAAATTTGCTTACTGAAATTCATTTGCTTGAACATCCATATTGTGCAGTTGGGCTAAACGCAGTGTTCATGCAAACTTACATCGGTGGGGTTTCTTGTCCGCTTATATGTGGTAAGAAATCGGTGAACCATGGAGTTCTACTTGTGGGATATGGTTCGAAAGGTTTCTCTATTCTTAGGCTTGGCTACAAACCTTATTGGATTATCAAGAACTCTTGGGGAGAGAAGTGGGGAGAGCATGGATACTACCGCCTCTGCCGAGGGCATGGCATGTGTGGAATGAACTCGATGGTATCTGCCGTTGCAACAAAAACCTCCTAAAGTATCTTGTTTGCGTGTATTTCCGCTCCTTGTGTAGGGTAACTACAATATTGTGATAAAGAATATTGTATGAGTAAGCTTTTTTCGTTTCCTTGTGGTGCTTCGTAACATTTAAGTATATGTATATATAGTACTTGCTCAATTTATAGAAACTCTAAATATTTTAATTGTTTTGTGGAGCAGTGAGTTGCACAGATTTAGTAATACAGGTAGCACAATTAGGCTTCGTCTAGTTACCAACATTTGTTTCTGTGTTCGGGGTGGTACCATTTGGTACATGATTTGGCAGTTTAAAAGCATCACCATTTTTTTTGGTGCATTTCATTTGGTCTTTAGACGACGTGTTTATAAATTAATTAAACTAAACTTAAAATAAATTTATAAACTAAACTTAAAATGTTTATAAATTAAATAAACTAAACTTAAAATAAATTTATAAAATAAACTTAAAATGTTTATAAATTAAATAAACTAAACTTAAAATAAATTTATAAACTAAGCTTAAAATAAACTTTTGTGATGCGTTAACGTCAGTAGACTTCAAGTAACTAGTAATTTGCAAGTAATTTTTAAATCTATTAGATTCCACTAGAGAATATCTATATATTGTAGACATTTGAAAATTTGCATTTTTGTTATTAATCATGTAGGAGGGCAGAATCGTCTTTTATCTTCCAGAGACAACTCTGGAAGTCAAATCATCAAATCCAAGTCCCAGACACAACTCCGAAAAATCAAGTCAAGCCCCGGGATATTAAATCCAAGCCCATCGACAACACCAAGATATCAAATTCAAGCTCCGGTGACAACCCCGGGTGATCAAATCTAAACCCCGGAGACAACCCCGGGAGATCAAATCCAGCCCCGGTGACAACCTCGGGAGATCAAATCCAAGCCTCAACGACAACCCTGGGAGTTCAAATCCAAACCCCGGAGACAACCCCGGGAGATCAAATCCAAACTCCAACGACAACCCCGGGATATCAAATTCAAGCCCCGACGACAACCCCGAAAGATCAAATCTAAACCCCGGGAGATCAAATCCAAGTCGCGGCGATAATCCCGGGAGATCAAATCCAAACTCCGGTGACAACCTCGGGAGATCAAATCGAAAACCCAGTGACAACCCCGGGAGACCAAGCCAAAACCCGAAGACAACCCCGAGAGATTAAACCAACCTCAGAAACTACCTTGAGGACTGTCAAAAGTCAACAGCAGTCCAATCTCGGAGACAACCCTGAGAAAAGATAGCTACAACTACATCAAGGCTGGAACCAAATCGGGAGGGGAAATATAACAATCTGGAATTTTAAATTGTAATTTTAAATATTTATTGAATTATATAAATATTTATTTGATATGTTTATTGTTGAATAAATATTTTATTGATGTGATGGTTGTTAGTAAATATTTATGAATTTAAATTTATTAGATAATATTCTAAATTAAATTAATTTATAATGTAGAGAGCTGTAATATAACATGAGATGTTATATTGTTGTTTTAATAATTTAAAGTGGTATGTTAAATTATTAAATAAAATTATAATGAAATTATAATTTTGTGATATTTGTTAAAGTGGAATATTTATTTAAAATATAGTATGTGTAATTAATTTATTTGGTTAATGTTGGATATGGAAATCCAAATAAATACTATGTGATTATAAATTATAAACTAAATAATTTATTAAAATAATTAAAGGAGTTTAATTTAGTTATGACCAAACAAGACTTAAATATTAAGTCTTTAAATTTTAAAGGGTTTTGCCAAACAAAGCTTTGTGGCTTTTGAATTTTGAATTTTTAAATTTAAATAATATAAATTAAATAATAAATATAATATATTTATAACATATACGTTGTATGTAGTAACTGATATACTTAATATGTGAGTTAAGACCATATCAGTTTTATTTTGTTTTACGCATAAGGTTTATCAGTTGGATTTTGGCCATTTGCTAAACTGAGAATTTCAAAGAGAAGCTAAGAGAGAATTGAGAGAAAGTTTGTGAATTCAAAGCAATTGCAGTGGTGTTAGTAAGGATTATCAAGCTATTTGAAAGTATTATTCATAGCTTTAACATTATATATATATATATATATATATATATATATATATATATATATATATATATATATATATACGGCAAAATTTTGTTTATGTTCTATGAATTCTAATTCTTTCAAAATTGTTGTTATGTAACTAAATTATGGTGGTTGTATGTAATATAATGCTAGAGTTATGTTTAAACAAGAAAATTGCATGCTAATTTCGGATAACAGTAGAAAAATAATGACAGTGTATGTTCGTATGAATATTTTCTTATGTGGCTTGTGTAAGTATCAATTTTGATTGTCAATTCGTATGTTAAACAGCAAATTGAAGCTTGTTTATGCTAGTTAATTAAGAAACGAAGATAATGTAGTTTGAATGAAGTGATTTGGTAAAGAATTGAAATCACAGTGTTAATTTTGGGAAGAATGTCAAAAAAATTGAGTTTTATATGAAAATGAGAAATTTGAGAAATTAAACTAGTATAATTGTTGTTAAATTGTTCTATGTTGAGGAATATGTTAACAAATGTGTTTGTGATAGTTCTATACCATTTGTACGTGTTAATATTACTATTTGGTGGGTGAAATTCGTGTTTGTTGGGCTAAAGTTGGCTACTGTTCATAGCTGTCTCTATTTCTGTCTGCGCACCAGTGCAGCTGCGCTGGTGCCAAGGCTAAAAACTGCGCAGCTGCGTCGGCGCAGCTGTGCCGGTTCTAAGTCTGTGTATAGCGCAGCTGCGCCATACACTGATCTGAGGCAGAGACTTCTGCTGCTGCTGCAGTTCTGGGATAGCAACATACTTTGGTCTAATGACGTGTTAGTATAATAAACATGTAATAACATAGTTAAAACAGAATCGTGCTATGTGGTTAGTAGTTTTAAAGTTTCAAATAATGAGTAAGCGATGAACGTGATATACTAGGATTTAGTGAGCGTGATGAATAGTAAACAGGTGTTGTGAAGGTTAACACCTGTAAATTCTGATATTTGTATGGTAGCTTAAGACTTGTGCTAAAATAATAAGTCTAACTAGAAATAGGTATTATGTAGGAACGTGAATGTTAGTATATCTAATAGATATTTTGGTTCTAATACTATGTGTAGGTGAACGTGAGTCTTAATATTATAGCTTACGCTCGAAGCAAGTTCTTTAACTCTACTCTTATAATAATTGTGCAAGTTTTCTAACTCTACATTTTCGTTGAGCAAGTTTTTAAATTTATCTTTTTACATTGAGCAAGCTCTCTAATTCTACTTGTACAATTGAGCAAGTTCTTGTATCTAGTTGCTTATGATTTCTAAATCCTATTTTGATATTGAACAAGTTATTCTTGTCTTTAACTTGTTATTTAGCAGGCAAGTTTACATATTCTGATATACTAATGTTGAACAAATTTTATCATTTAAATTACTATTTGTTATGCATGCTTAGTACTCAATTCTAAATAACCTTGGCTTAATATTGTTCATGCAAGGCACGTTATGATTATTCAATGTTTATGCTATTAGTTTATTCCTAAAGCATGATCCTAATTTACAATGTCGATTCAATTATGATTATTCCATAGCATGACGTTATCATTGTTGTATTCAACTAATCCTTAGTTGATGACAGTTGAATTCTAAATTACCCTTGAAGTGTATCCAAACCAAACTTACTTTGGTGCGGACTTGTACTCTAAATACTGAGATGAACAACCCTATTATTAGGGGATAATTTACGCTTAGCGTTGAAATGTTTGTGCACAATACATTGTACGAAGGGCTGATCCCCCTAAGAACGAGGAGTCCTTATAGTCTTATGACTGTTAAAGTTGAAGTTGAAAGATTACTTACAACTGTGGACATAGTTCGTGGTCTTATGACCTTCAGATATATATTCCATATTTTGATTCCAGTCTTTGGTTATTATTGATAGAGTACTATTCAGTTTTGATGAGCCTATTCATTGGCAGTTATCATTATCTTGTTGATTCATTGTTATATCTAGTGAGCATTTGTTTTGCTCACTCTTGCATAAATATAATTATTGCAGCTAAAGTTGAGAAGGCAGATGAGCCTGCAACTAGCAAAGGAAATGGAAAAATGTACAAGTGATGAAGACTTGTAATTTTATTTATTGATATGATGATAGACTTTTAACCAATGATGTGATGTAATAATTCTATTTCCGCACTTATATGAAGTTTAAGGTTAGACAACCTGAGAAGATTTTTATTTAATGATGTAACCCTATTTAAAGGGAGGATTTATGATTATATTTTATTATGTTTGGGTAGATAAATATGAATGAATGGAAAGTGAATACTAAGTCTTGTGGGAATGAAATACCTAGTTTTGGGGGTGTCACAGGTTAGTATCAAAGCTTTAGGTTATGAGCCTTAGGTAGGGAAAAGCCTTAGGAAGTAACCTTTGAAAAGATAGTAGTAATAAACTCTTATCGAGTTTTAAGGAAGAAGTAATAAAATACTTATGTGCTTATGTAATTATAACTTATGTGCTCGTGAGTGTCGAGTAGTAATGAATAATAATTAAAACTTAAAATTTTGTTGTCAGGATGACTAATGTCGGAGAATCCAGTCAGGCTAGGGAGGAAGGATCCCAGATGCCTAGAGAGGATGAGCCTCGAGATATTCAGGTAGTGTGGGAACAACTACTGTGACAGGAGTCAGCTCCATTGGTCACAGTGGTTTAAGAGGAGGATGATGACGTGGAAACAGATGAGGAGGATCCCGTCAAGTTGCCGCAGGCGAATGAGGATGACGAGGACAAGGAGGAAGAGATTCCACTGAAATCGTAGTTGTTCGTATATACGATGAAGTCTACGACCGCAATGTGGAACTTCAGGATACTGTCGAGGAGTTGCAAGAAATAGTAGTTGAACAACAAACCTCGATGGCACAAAAGGACGATGAGATCCTAGATCGAGAGGAACGTCTGAATAATGTCGAAGAGAAGCTGGTTCACACTGAAGAGGAGAACAAGCAAATGACAAAGGAGATTGCAGAGTTGAAGAACAAGCTGAATGAAGAAGCTGCTAAGAGGGCAAGAGCCGAAGACGCGTACAGGGAAGCTTATCAACGAGCCAGAATAGCAGAGAGAGACACACAAGCAAAGAGGATGAAGATGGAAGAGATGAATAACATATTCAACACCGTGATCAATCGAGCTCAAGATCGGGTCATGGGTTATCCTATTCAGTTCGAGACGCTACCATCATTCATATTAGATCGTAGAACAATGTTTCAGATTATGGAGGAAGAGCGTCATAAGGCTACGCAGTATCTTAGTAGGACAATGTAGGGGTTGTACCTGTTATGCGATTAATAAAATGCTAAATAATATGTAAATCCCTGGTGATATGTAATCTATGGGATATGATGATGATGTTATCCTAAAACTTTAGTAGTTCAGAAAAGTAATGTAAAGATGCTATTGTTATGGTGTTTTCAAAAAGATTATGAAGGAATAAAAGTTATTATTTTATTTTATTCCAAGTGTTATGTGTTTTGTGATGATAATCTTTTATGATGAGCAACTTAAGTATAAAATACTTAAAAGAATTGAGAAACAATCTAATGGGTGTATTTTTAACAGAAAATGCCTCCAATGTGACGCCCCCAGAATAGGTATACAACACCCATTCTGAGTCGCCAAATACATGGTACAGAAAGCAAACTACAACTTCAATAATACAATTGTCGTGCAAAATACGACAACACATACTGTGAGTTTAAATACAAATATTGTCTTTTAGACAATATCCACACTCAAATAAATCCTCATTACAATTATTCAAACACTATTTTACAGAAATAGTGAGGACTGCTAATACATCTTTCTAGAACCATCACTCCATACCCCGACTAGATCCTGCTATGTTCTCACCTCCTGAGAAGAAAAATGGAACAAAAAGGAAAAGGGTGAGCTCAACTAGCCCAGTAAAGAATATTATGACTAAGATAATATACAACAAATTATCGTTAGTCTTCAACAGGGAAAAATCTGATAAAATATAATCGACAACAAGTTTTAGATCAACAAGTGCAGCGGAAATAACAAACCATTAGAAGAGTCAAGTAGAGAAAGAATTCTACTATCTTCTAAGATTTAAAAGTCCATCATCAATATTTTATCCCTGTAACATCAATTAATAATCATCTTTAACCAAATATTCATCTTTGCACTACAGGCCAAAGATATTCATTTGTATCATCAGTCGGTCATGTTCATCTCAACACCGGTTCATCTTTGCACTACAGGCCAAAGATATTCATCAAGTAATTATACATCTTTGCACTACAGGCCAAAGATATTCAGTAATATCATCATTTAGGACCGAGGATGATGAAAAATATCTTAAAGATAACGAATCCAATGAGACAGAAGGACAAATAGTAGGGATTCGTATAACAGTTTATCCAAGATCAATAATACTTCATAATAATCAATTGTGAAGCAGAATTCAAAAATAAAGATCAAAACATGGATACAATCAAAGATAGTAACCATAATAGACATCTTGGACAAAAAGGAAAAATTTTATTTTTCGGTGAATAGTGCCGTATTCGTGAATAGTGCCGTATACGTGAATAGTGCCGTATACGTGAATAGTAACCCCCGACACAAAAAGTTTCAAATTTGATAAAAACTCATATCAATATTTCAGCATAATGATATTGAAGAAAATAATATCATTAAGAAGAAAATCATATCCCTTACCTCAAAATATCAGTACTTCTGGTCGGAATACCGGTATAAGGCTGAAAGAAACTTGCTCTGATGAATAGAAACTCTCAAAGTATCTAAATACTCACAAAATACACTCAATAATCTAGAGAGAGAAAGAGAGAAAACTTGTTTCTGGTGTAATTTTCAATTCTAACTTAGCCCTCTATTTATAGGAAAATTTTGGTAGGTTTGACCTGCAACCTGATGGCTTTACCTGCTACTATTCCCACCCACCACATTTGAAATATAATTCAGCACATTTCTTCACCAACCACAAGTGGGGCCCACCAATTCTAGAATTTTCTACCAAAATGATAAACTCCGAAAATTCAACAATTTCTGAAACAGTCATCTCGTAAAATTCATAACAAATCATACGTTCATTTTTAACGGTTCAAAATTTGTGGACATATACTCAACTTATATATGTATAACATATCCAAAAATTACCACGATCCAACGGTCGGATTAAAAATTATAACACCCGCAATATTTCAAAAACCCTGATTTTTAATACCTTCATTCCGACAAAAATACGGATAAAAACATCAACATTAACTCCTTCATTTTTAACCACAAAAATATATCCCTCGTTTATATCCACATAAAATAAATATTTTCTTATCATATGAATCAATAATTAATTATTCACAAATAATATTACAGAATCACATTTATGACAACCAGGCCGTTCCCAGGAAAGAGGGGGCTTTCCAATAAGAATTTCTCCTTACTGGCGCGCAATTAGATGACCAAACCTCTCCTTAGACAGAACTTTTTAGACATTGCCAATAATGTTATCTAATAATATTATTCAAATAATATGAATTATTGATCTGATAAAGGAAAATACTGTGCAGCAACAATTATTGAAACAACAATAATATAAAATATCAACGCAACAATTATTGAATCAATAAAATAAAATATTGAACAGTAACTACTGTAACAATTATTGAGTAGTGCCTTCTTACGTAAGAATCAATAATTTCAAAAATACTATGCAATACCGTGTGCTACTGTGTAATAACGCGTATTACTGTATTTTAACCACCGGGTATTCCAACAGTGTTAACGGTAACAACTACGCCGTTATTTGTAAAAACTCAAATTTGTCGTTTTCTTTCACCTGACAGTTATTCGTTATGGGGCCCACAAATAGCTGCGCCGTCGTACGAATATTCTCCGACAGAAAGAATATTCCACGACCAAACGAATATTCCCCGACAACAATGATTATTTTATAACCACTTGCTTATTTTGAAAAAAAATTCATATTTCACCCATAACTTTAAACTTTTATCAATTTAACTATTTACTGAATAGTAATTATAAGAAAAATTGAATACTTTTATTTCATAAAATTCGGGGTCTTACATCCAAGACGTCAACCACGATAGGGACCTACCAATAACAACAATGCTGAGGCTAATCCAGTTCAACAATTCGTAATGCTACTGATGGGAGCATTACAGAATCAGCCACAGAATTAAGCAACGACTTTTAAGGATATGGGTCCATGAATCCGGTTGAGGCACAAACCTGGATTATGGAGATAGAGAAGTTTTTCGATGTTGCTAGGGTAGGGGATAATCAGAAGACTGTTTTTGTAACATTCATGTTGAAAGCAGAGGCTAGTTATTGGTGGCAAGCCAATAAAACTCGAGGAGGTCAAGGGGTAATGTCTTGGGAAAGGTTCAAGGAAATATTCTTTGAGACCTATTTTCCAAAAAGTTCGAAGAATCAGATGGAGGTGTAGTTTCTAGAATTAAAATAGGGCACAATGACAGTGTCGGAGTATGCAGCGAAATTCAACGAGTTAGCAAGGTTTGCGTCATATCAAGTGAATACGGATGAGCGCAAGGTAAGGAGATTTGAACAGGGACTGAAACCCTGGTTGTACAGTAGGGTTTCCCTGTTCCAGCTAAAGATATTTGCAGCTGTGCTTGAGAAAGTAATTCCCGCTGAAAGTGGAGGCGAGGTTGTAACAAAGCACAACCAAGAGCAGAGGAAGAAGAAGAATGAAGGTGAAGCTAAAAATGGTGGAGGTAGTAACGGTGGAAATGGCAACAACAGTTTGAAGAGGAAGTGGAATGCAAATGTGGGAGCTGGGAATCAGCAAGGTAATTAGCAGAAGAAGAAGTTCGAAGCTTGTGCTAAGTGCGGGAAGTTTCACAAGGGTGTGTGCTTGATGGGGAAAAGAGTATGCTTCAACTGTGGCCAAGAGGGTCACATTGCCCCAAATTGCACTCAACCCAAGAAAAATGTTTGCTACACCTGCGGGTCGAAGGATCACTTTGCTCGTGAATGCCCTAAGAAGAAATCTGGTGAGACAAACGGAAGTAAAGGAAATGCTAGTGGAGGTGCACTGACTATTGTTGGACCAACGTCAACAAATAAGCCCACAGCCAGAACCTTTAATATGACGGTGCAGGACGCTGTGCAATCAAAAGATGTCATGTCTGGTATTATCCCAATCAATGATATAAATGCATATGTATTATTGATTCGGGTGCTACTTGCTCATTTATATCTGATAAATTTGCTAAGAGGTTAGAAATACCTAGTGAAGAGTTGAATTTCCCTTTAAACATATAAATTGCGAATAGGGAGGTAATTCCTGTTAGATTCGTATACAAGAACTGCAGGGTGAACATTAAGGGGAATGTTATGACAATAGATTTAATCCCGATAAAACTCAGAGAGTTCGATGTTATTTTAGGAATGGATTGGCTATTCAATTGTGGAGCAATAATTGATTGCCAAAAGAAGTGTGTAAACCTTATGACTGCGTAAAAGGTAGTTTTTCATGGTAGCAAATTGCCTACACAAATGAGATGTCTGACGGTTATGCAGGCCAAGAAGTTGTTGAGTCAAGGCTGTGTAGGATATTTAGACTACATAGTCGATACTCCAAAGAAGAAGGAGACGAAATTGGAGGAGATACCAGTGGTTAAGGATTTTGTAGACGTGTTTCCAGAAGATTTGCCAAGACTTTCTCCTGACAGAGAAATCGAGTTCGTGATCGATTTAGCACCAGGAACTGTTCTAATATCGAAGGCCCCATACAGAATGGCTCTGGTAGAGATAAAGGAACTAATGGTACAACTGCAAGAGCTTCTAGACAAGAAATATATTTAGCCTAGTGTATCACCGTGGGGAGCACTGGTGTTATTCGTGAAGAAGAAGGATGGGTCAATGTGTCTTTGCATTGATTATAGGGAATTAGATAAAGTCACTATTAAAAAAAATATCTGTTGCCAAGAATAGATGACTTGTTTGATCAACTGAAAGGTGCTAGATATTTCTCGAAAATAGATTTGAGAAGTGGGTCTCACTAACTGAAAGTAAGGAAGGAGGATGTACCTAAGACAGCATTTCGAACTCGGTATAGACATTACGAATTTTTGGTGATGTCTTTTGGTTTGAAAAACGCCCCTGCAGCGTTCATGGATTTGATGAACATGGTGTTTAAACCATTTTTAGACAAGTTTGTGGTAGTGTTCATCGACGATATTTTGGTGTACTCTAAATCTCAAGAAGAACACATAGAACATTTACGTTTGACGTTGGAGACACTAAGAAAGAAAAAGTTGTACGCGAAATTTTTGAAGTGCGAATTTTGACTAGATCGTGTACAATTTCTTGGGCACGTGATTGACAAAGATGGGATTTCAGTGGATCCATCAAAAGTGGAAGCTGTAATCAATTGGGAATAACCAAGAACACCGTCGGAGGTGAGGAGTTTCTTGGGACTGGCCGGTTATTATAGAAGATTTATTTAAGATTTTTCCAAGTTAGCCACTCCGCTAACAAATTTGACGAGGAAAGCTGTAAAATTTATTTGGACGGAGAAGTGTGAAGAGAGTTTTTAAGATTTGAAGAAGAAGTTAAGTGTGGCACCTGTGTTGTCATTACCAGATAATACGGAAAACTTTGTGGTGTATAGTGATGCCTCACACAAAGGGTTGGGTTGTGTCCTTATGCAAAACGGTAAGGTCATTGCATATGCATCAAGGCAATTGAAAGAGTACGAGAAAGGGTATCCGACTCATAATTTAGAGTTGGCGGTGGTTGTGTTTGCTCTGAAGATATGGAGATATTATCTCTACGAAGAAAAGTGTGAGATCTACACAAAACATAAGAGTCTGAAGTATATTTTCACACAGAAAGACCTAAACATGCGTCAAAGGAGATGGATGGAATTAATAAAAGATTATGATTGCGAGATCTTTTATCATCCGGACAAAGCTAATGTGGTTACAGATGCCTTGAGTAGAAAAGGCAAAGAAAAGTTGATGTTGTTAACCAACCAGGAAGAGCTTATTTCAGCGATGGCAAGGCTAGAGTTAGAAATCAAATTTTCAAAATAATCCAACGAAAAATTGTACCAGATGGAAGCTAGTCCAACTTTGGTGGACAAGATGAGGAACGCTCAACTACAGGATGAAGAATGCAGAAAAATAAAGGAAAGTGTTGTCGATGGAAAAGAGGTGAAGTATAAGGTTAATACTGTGGGAATGCTAAGATTCGAGGGACAAATTTGGGTTCCAACAGTACAGGATATTAAAGAAGACATCTTGACAGAAGCTCATAGCTCAAGATATTCGATTCATCCGGGAAGTACAAAGATGTATCAAGATCTACAACGTCACTTTTGGTGGCCAAATATGAAAAGAGACGTTGCAGAATGCATTGCAAAATGCTTGGCATGTCAAAGAGTCAAGGCTGAGCATCAAAGACCAAGCGGATTACTTCAACCGTTGAAAATACCAGAATGGAAGTGGGAACACATCACAATAGATTTTGTGGTGGGTCTTCCAAATACTCAGAAAGAATGTGATGCGATATGGGTGATAGTGGATAGATTAACAAAAGCAGCACACTTTTTGCCCATAAAGATTATATTTACTCTTGATCAGCTAGCAAAACTATACGTCAAAGAGATCATATCGAGGCATGAAGTTCCAGTGTCAATAGTATTAGATAGAGATCCGAGATTCACATCAAATTTCTGGAAGAAACTGCAAGAATGCATGGGAACGCAACTGAGGATGAGTATAGCATATCACCCGCAAACTGATGGGGAAAGCAAACGAACAATCTAGACGTTAGAAGATATGCTTAGAGCGTGCATCATGGATTTCAAAGGAAACTGGGACGATCATTTATCGTTGGTAGAATTTGCCTATAATAACAGCTACCACGCAAGCATAGGCATGCCACCTTATGAAGCATTATATGGCAGAAAGTGCAGAACTCCACTGTGCTAGGATGAAGTCGGTGAACGCCAACTGTTAGGTTCAGAACTGGTATAGTAGACCGCTGAAGTTATAAAACTCATCAGAGCAAGATTGGTAGCTACTCAAGATCGATAGAAGAAGTATGCAGATCAACACAGGCAGAATCACGAATTTGAAGCAGGAAATTTCGTGTTCCTAAAAGTTTCTCCTTGGAAGGGGAAAGTTCATTTTGGCAAGAAAGGAAAGCTAAGCCCAAGGTTTATAAGACCTTTAGAGATATTACGAAGAGTGGGGAAGGTGGCTTACGAGGTAGCTTTACCTCCAGAATTAGAACATGTTCACAACATTTTTCATGTGTCGGTGTTACGACCGTATAAATCTGATTACAAGCATGTAATCAAGTATGAACCGTTGCAGTTCAGTAAAGATTTATCTTACGAAGAGATTCCTATCCAGATAGTCGACAGGAAAGAACAAGTGCTCCGGAATAAAGTGATACCTTCTGTGAAGGTGATATGAAAGAACCACAACGTCGAAGAGGTTACGTGAGAACTCGAATCTGAAATGATGAAGAATTACCCTGAGTTATTTATTTAGTCTGTGTCTTCGATTCTGGAGACAGAATCTTTGTAAGATAGGAAGAATATGACGATTTGATTGTTTGAGTTGTGATTCTGGGGACAGAATCCATGTAAGGAGGGAAGGATGTAACAATCCGAAATTTTAAATTATAATTTTAAATATTTATTGAATTATATAAATATTTATTCGATGTATTTATTGTTGAATAAATATTTTATTGATGTGATGATTGTTAGTAAATATTTATGAATTTAAATTTATTAGATAATATTCTAACTTAAATTAATTTATAATGTAGAGAGATGTAATATAACATGAGATGTAATATTGTTGTTTTAATAATTTAAAGTGGTATGTTAAATTATTAAATAAAAATATAATGAAATTATAATTTTGTAATATTTGTTAAAGTAGAATATTTATTTAAAATATAGTATGTGTAATTAATTTATTTGGTTAATGTTGGATATGGAAATCCAAATAAATACAATGTGATTATAAATTATAAACTAAATAGTTTATTAAAATAATTAAAGGAGTTTAATTTAGTTATGACCAAACAAGGATTAAATATTAAGTCTTTAAATTTTAAAGGGTTTTGCCAAACAAAGCCTTGTGGCTTTTGGATTTTTAATTTTTAAATTTAAATAATATAAATTAAATAAATTAAATAATAAATATAATATATTTATAACATATACGTTGTATGTAGTAACTGATATACTTAATATGTGAGTTAAGGTCATATAAGTTTTATTTTGTTTTACGCATAAGGTTTATCAGTTGGGTTTTGGCCATTTGCTAAACTGAGAATTTCAGAGAGAAGCTAAGAGAGAATTGAGAGAGATTGAAAGAAAGTCTGTGAATTCAAAGCAATTGCAGTGGTGTTAGTAAGGATTATCAAGCTAATTGAAGGTATTATTCATAGCTTTAACATTATATATATATATATATATATATATATATATATATATATATATATATATATATATATATATATATATATATATATATGAGTTTTACGGCAAAATTTTGTTTATGTTCTGTTAATTCTAATTCTTTCAAAATTGTTGTTATGTAACTAAATTATTGTGGTTATATGTGATATAATGCTAGAGTTTATGTTTAAAAAAGGAAATTGCATGCTAATTTCGAATAATAGTAGAAAAATAATGACAGTATATGTTCGTATGAATATTTTCTTATGTGGCTTATGTAAGTATCAATTTTGATGGTCAATTCGAATGTTAAACTGCAAATTGAAGCTTGTTTATGCTAGTTCATTAAGAAATGAAGACAATGTAGTTTGAACGAAGTGATTTGGTGAAGAATTGAAATCACAGTGTTAATTTTGGGAAGAATTTAAAAAAAATTGAGTTTTATATGAAAATGAGAAAGTTGAGAAATTAAACTAGTATAATTGTTGTTAAATTGTTCTATATTGAGGAATATGTTAACAAATGAGTTTGTGATAATTCTATACCATTTGTACGTGTTAATATTACTATTTGGTGGGTGAAATTCGTGTTTGCTGGGCTAAAGTCGGCTACTATTCATAGTTGTCTCTATTTCTGTCTGCGCAACAGCACAGCTGCTCTGGTGCTAAGGCTAAAAATTGTGCAGCTGCGCCAACGCAGCTGCGCTGGTTCAAAGTCTGTGTATGGCGCAGCTGCGCCATACACTGATCTGAGGCAGAGACTTCTGCTGCTGCTGCAGTTCTGGGATAGCAACATACTTTGGTCTAATGATGTGTTAGTATAATAAACATGTAATAACATAGTTAAAACAGAATCGTGCTATGTGGTTAGTAGTTTCAAAGTTTCAAATAATTAGTAAGCGATGAACGTGGTATACTAGGATTTAGTGAGCATGATGAATAGTAAACAGGTGTTGTGAAGGTTAACACCTGTAAATTCTGATATTTGTATGGTAGCTTAAGACTTGTGCTAAAATAATAAGTCTAACTAGAAATGCGTATCATGTGGGAATGTGA
>CM029015.1:173443957-173540382 GCA_016801055.1 Panax notoginseng
AACGGCCTTGTTGTCAGTATTGTGATTCTGTAATATTATTTGTGAATAATTAATTATTAATTTTATATGATAAAAAAATATTTATTTTATGTGGATATAAATGGAGGAATTTTTTTTAAAAGTGGCAATTGTAGAAAATTGATATTTTTATCTTTTCTGATAAAATAATCATTTAATATATTATTATATTATAATAATATAATAATAATGATATTTTTATAATGAATGTGTGATATATGAATAAATGAGGAGGAAGAATATTTTGTTATAATAAATGTTAAAAACATGTTAAACATGTTGGTGGGCCCAATTTTTGACTGAAATTTTGATTATAGCCCTGTAAAATCGTCCGTATGTGAATTCGGTCAATTTCTACTTGGAATTTTGAAAAACTTAAATTTACAAAGTTGCAGAGAATTGAATTTTCTATGGAATGGACATAAGATTTGAATTTTTCTGATAAAAGAGCTATTTATTATGAATTATTGAAATTCTGGAATAATTAATTTTGAAGTTTTAAATATTTTTTAAAAGAAAAACATTTTTTTTCATTTTGGTGGGCCCCACATGTGTGGTAAATGAGCTGAATTCAGATGTCTAAGATGTGTGTAGGAATTTTATTAAAAATAATAATATTTTATTAAATTTTTTGTTTTGTTGTTCTAAGCATTTTTCTATAAATAAGGTGCTTACGTTAGAATAAAAATCACACCAGAATCTGAAGTTTTCTCTCTCTATATTATCGAGCGTATTTTTGTGAGTATTTTGATACTTTGAGTGTTGCTATACGGTGTAAAGTTTTCTTCAGCACTATATCCAGTATTCCAGTCATAAGTACTATTCTTTTGGGTAGGGATGTTATTTTTTTTATAAATGATATTATTTCTTCCAATATCATTATGCCAAAATATTGATATGAATTTTATTGTAGAATTTTTACCTTTTTGTGTCGGAGTTACGATTCACGTATACGGCACTATTCACGTATATGGCACTATTCATGAATATGGCACTATTCACCGAAAAAGAAAATTTTATTTCTTTGACCCAGATGTCTTTTTTGTTACTAACTTTGATTATATCCATGTTTTGATCTGTATTCTTGAATTTTACTCTACTATGGTATATTATGGGGTGTTTTTGAACATGGATAAACCGAAGTACGAATCTCTAATATTTGTTATTTTGTCTCACTGGATTCGTTTTTTTTAAAATATTTTTCATCATCGTAAGTCCTAAATGATGATATTACTGAATATTTTTGGTCTGTAGTCCATAGATGAATGATTAACTGATGAATATCTTTAGCCGTAGTGCAAAGATGAATAGATGTTTAGATAAACATGACCAACTGGTGATATAACTGAATATCTTTGGCATGTAGTGCAAAGATGAATATTTGATTCAAGATGTATATTGATTGATGTTACATGGATAAAATATTGATGATGGACTTTTAAATCTTAGAAGATAGTAGAATTCATTCTCTACTTGACTCTTCTAATGGATTATTGTTTCCGCTGCAGTTGTTGATCTAAAATTTGTTGTCTATTGTATTCTATCAAATTTTTCCCTGTTGAAGACTAACGATAATTTGTTCTATATTATCTTAGTCATAATATTCTTTACTAGGCTAGTTGAGCTCACCCTTTTTCCTTTTTGTTCCATTTTTCTTCTCAGGAAGCGAGAATATAACGGAAAGTAGCCGGGGTGTGGAGTGATGTTCCAAGACAGTTGTTATAATAGTCCTCACTATTTTTGTAAAATAGTGTATCAATAATTGTAATGAGGAATTATTTGAGTGTAGATATTGTCTAGAAGACAATATTTGTATTTTAACTCACAGTTTATGTGTTGTCGTATTTTGCACGACAATTGTATTAATAAAGTTATAATTGTTTCTGTACCATGTTTTGGCGACTCAGAATAAGTGATGTATACCTGTTTTGGGGGCGTCACAGTTGGTATCAGAGCTTATGGATATGGTCTATGGCGGAGATCGTGGAATAGAACTAGGAGGGGAGAGACGAGTAAATCCTTCGCTAGTGTGTCATACCTAAGCTTATTTGTTGGTCGGTCATAATATAGGGGTAGTATGTGGTATGTCAATTTCTTTAATTAACCCTTGTTTTATGGCAGTATTTGAGAATGGCAACCGAGAATGTTAACAGTGGAGTAAATGAGACTGTGGAGACACCTTTACTCACCAATCAGGAGAACGTGCAACAGAAAGACAATGTTCCTCCTGTAAACAACACCACTGAGCAGACGATGAATGATGGGATGTTTAGAAGCTTTTTGCAGTTCAAGCAAAATCAGACGAGGGAGACTCGTGTACAAAATACAGGTAGCAATGATAGCAACGCGCGGTTTTTCACAGCCAAACAGTTCAAAGAGTTGGGACCACCAGAATTCTGGAAAAAGCCAGACCGGATTAATGCGGAAACATGGGTCAAGCAAATTACCAAGATATTCGATGTCTTGGGATACACAGAGGAACAGAAGGTTCCGTTCGCCACCTTTATGTTCCGTAATGAAGCAGATTACTAGTGGCAATCTGTGAAGCGTACCCAGCCAGTCGCACTCAATATGTCTTAGGAAGCGTTTCAGAAACTATTCAATGACAAGTATTTTCCTGAAAGTATCCGTCATATGAAGGAGGTAGAGTTTATTAGACTAGAATAGAATAACATGACTGTATCCCAGTATGAGGCTAAGTTCGCGGAGTTATCCTGGTTTGCACCTCATTTGGTGGAGAATGAGGAACATATGACGCGGATGTTTCTAAGAGGTTTGAAACCCGACATACGTCAATATCTCATTTCTCATAAATTTTCTCTATATTCAGATGTTGTCAACAGGGCTCAATTATTAGAGGGAGATAATAAGTATGTTCAATCGAGGGACCACAACCAAGGTCATACCGGCGACAGCAGTCATCGGAGCAATGATAACCAACGGGGAGGAAAAAATGCAGACAAAAGTGATAACCACTCTGGTGGTAATCGTGGCCATGATAATAAGAGAGGTGAGTCAAGTAGAAATTTTAAAAAGAGGAGATTCAACAATGATAATGTGAAGACGTCAGCACCAGTACCAGCTGTTTCTAAGGGAGGAGAGAATGACCACCGGTCGTATGCTATAAATATGGAAAAGAGGGACACATCAGCCCAAACTGTCCACAACAGTTCAAGGTATGTTATAATTATGGAAAGGAATGACATATCGCTCGAGATTGTACAGTAGCAAAACCAAGTCCAGCGGGGATGGTGACTCAAAAAGTTATCCCAGACAAGGCAAAGTCAGCGGTTCCTGGAAGAGCGTTTGTCGTGACTGGCCAAAATGCGAGGAACCCAAACGAGGTGATCACGGGTAAGCTATTCATAAATTCTTACGAAGTTTATACCTTACTAGATACCTGTTCTACCCATTCATTTATCTCTCCTGCTTGTGCTCAATGTTTAAACTTGACTCCGGAGAAATTAGACTTTGACTTATCTGTGGAGACTCCGTTAGGAGAAACTTTCATTACATCCACTGTTTATAAATCTTGTTTGATTCAAGTTTGCACCATCACATTACCTGTTGATCTTATATCTTTAAAGATACTTGCTTTTGATGTGATTTTAGGATTGATTGGTTAACTATTCATCATGCCAAAATTGCTTGTTTTCGTAAGGTTGTTAGTTTTCATATTCCTAACCAACCTATTACGCGAATTCAAGCAACCAAACCATTAAAGTCAATCAGTGTCATATCAAGCCATAAAGCCATTCGTTTATTAAAAAACGGATATCAAGCTTTCTTAGCCCATGTCATGGACTTGAACAAAAACACGTCAGATTTGAATAATATTTTTGTTGCTAGTGAATTTCCTGACGTTTTCCTAAAGAACTTCCCGGTCTACCCCCAGAAAGTAAAGTTGAATTCTTTATTAATCTTGAACCTGGTACGAAGCCCATTTCTAAAATCTCATATCAAATGGCTCCCATTGAACTTCAGGAGTTAAAGGTCCAACTACAGGAGTTATTGGACATCGGTTTTATTCGTCCTAGTACATCTCCTTAGGGTGCTCCTATTTTATTCGTAAAGAAGAAAGACGGGAGTATGCGACTTTGTATTGACTACCGGGAATTGAAACATGTCACCATCAAGTATAAGTATCCGTTACCTTATATTGATGACATGTTTGACCAATTGCAAGGAGCACAATTCTTTCTAAAGATCGATCTTCATTTTGGATATCATCAGCTGAAGATTAAAACTGAGGATATTTCGTAGACTGCTTTTAGAACTCGGTATGGGCATTATAAATTTCTAGTCATGTCTTTTGGATTGACTAATGCTCCTACGACTTTCATGGATATGATGAACTGTGTATTCAAGAAATATTTGGATCATTTCGTTGTTGTTTTTATTGATGACATCCTTATCTATTCCAAAAGCCGTGAAGATCATGAGCACCATTTGAAGCTGGTACTTCAAAGGCTTCATGAAAACAAGTTATATGCCAAGCTGAAGAAATGTGAGTTCTAGCTTAAGGAACTAGTATTCCTTGGGCACGTGGTGTCAAAACATGGAGTATCTGTTGACCCATCAAAGATTGAAGTAATACAAACTTGGGAGCAAGCGAAGTCGGTGACCGAAGTACGTAGCTTTTTAGGCTTAGCTGGTTATTATCGGAGATTCGTGGAAGAATTTTCTCGAATCGCTACTCCGTTAACTCAACTGACTCAGAAAGATATAAAATTCGTATGGAGCGAGGAATGCGAGAAGAGTTTCCAAGAGCTTAACATGAGACTCATTTTGACACCTGTTCTGACAATACCATCTGGTTCGGATGGATTTTTTATCTACATCGATACTTCGGACAAAGGGTTAGGATGTGTTCGCATGCAACATGGAAAGGTCATAGCCTATGCCTCGCGATAACTCAAAGAATATGAGAGGAATTACCCTACTCATGATCTAGAGTTGGCAGCAGTCGTTTTCACGTTAAAAATTTGGAGGCACTATCTATATGGGGAGAAAATGGAGATATATTCGGATCATAAAAGCCTCAAATATTTTTTCACCCAAAAAGAACTCAACATGCGGCAACGACGTTGGCTCGAGCTGTTGAAAGATTATAACCATACCATTCAGTACCATCTTGGAAAAGCGAACGTGGTAGCTGACACATTAAGTAGAAGATCATATGCGGGAACGAGTGCGATGTTATCAACACAAAGGCCCATTTTGTGTGATTTACAAAAGATGAATATAGAATTCAAGACTCTGGGGACCCATGCGATGATGTCAAGTATACACATAGAACCAACTTTAATCGATAAAGTTAAAGTTGCTCAAGCCACAGACCCAGAGCTGATGCGTATGAAGAAGAAAGTACAAGAAGGTGTTATCCCGGAAGCCAGAATCGATGAAGAATGAATACTTCGAGTCAACTCCAGACTTTGTATTCCTAACTATTCTGATTTAAAGAACAAGATCATGATGGAGGCGCATAATACACCGTTTGCAATCCATCCTGGAAGTACCAAAATGTATCGTGATCTTCGACATACATTTTGGTGGAATATGAAGAGAGAGATCGCGAAGTTTATCTCGAGGTGTTTAACTTGTCAACGTGTAAAGGCGAGGCATCAAGTGCCAAAGGGTCCATTGCAACCACTTGAGATTCCAAAATGGAAGTGGGAACACGTTACCATGGATTTCATTACGGGTCTTCCCAAGGTTTCTCAAGGTATAGATGCGATTTGGATTACTGTTGATAGATTAACTAAGTCTGCTCATTTCTTGCCGATACGGGAGACTTATTTCCTTGAACGTCTTGCTCGTATGTATGTAAATGAGATTGTGAGATTACATGACATGCCAGTATCCATAGTTTCGGATCGTGACCCAAGATTCACTTCACGATTTTAGGTTAGCTTGCAGAAAGCTATGGGCACGGATTTATGATTCAGTTCGGCATACCATCCTTAAACGGACGGACAATCAGAGAGGACTATTCAAACTCTTGAAGATCTATTAAGACTCTATGTCCTAGACTTCAAAGGGAGTTGGGATAAGTATTTACCATTGGTGGAATTCTCTTACAACAATAGTTATCAGGCAAGTATAGGTGTGGCTCCATTTGAAGCATTGTATGGACGAAAGTGTCGCTCTCCAGTATATTGGGATGAGGTGGGTGAAGCAACATTGTTGGGACCAGAGTTTGTACGTATGACTATAGAAAAGATCCAAATGATTCGACAAAATATACAAATGGCACAGGATCGACAAAAGAGTTATGCGGATCTTCATCAAAAGGACGTGGAATTTAGTATTGGGGATCATGTATTGTTGAGAGTTGCTCCATGGAAGGGAGTTACAAGATTTAGGAAGAGAGGAAAGCTCAATCCACGATTTATTGGTCCATTTTAAATTCTTGACCGAGTAGGAAATGTGGCCTATAGACTCGCGTTACCTCTAAGCATGTCTCGTGTTCATAATATTTTTCACATATTTGTGCTTCGTAAATATATGAAAAACCCAAACCATATTATTGAGTTAGAACCAAACGAGATAGCTGAAGACTTAATGTACAAGGAGGTACCTGTCAAGATCTTGGATAGGAAGGAGCATGTCCTACGCACCAAGGTTATACCACAAGTTAAGGTTTTGTGGAGGAACCATGCTATTGAGAAAATGACTTGAGAGTTGAAAACAGAAATGAAAGCGAGGTATCCTTACCTTTTCAAAACACCAGGTATGTACGTCAATTTCTAGGACGAAATTTCATACGGAGGGGAGGTTATAAGACCCTAACTTTTTATAAATGAAATTAAATTTCCTCTATTTATTATTTTGAAATAGTAAGGGCTGATTTGATTAATGTGGTAAGTTATGGGTAAAATGTACAAATATTTTAAATAAGCAAGTGGTTATAAAATATTCATTGTTGTCGGAGAATATTCGTTTGGTTGTGGAATATTATTACTGTCGGGGAATATTCGTACGACAGCGCAGCCTTGTGTGGCCCCCATAACGGAAAACGATTGGATGAAGAAAATGACAAGTATGAGTTTTTTATAAATAACGGCGTAGTTGTTATCGTTAACACTATTGGAATACCCGGTGGTTAAAACACAGTAATACGCGGTGTTGCACAGTAGCACACGGTATTGCACCAATTATTGATTCTTACGTAAGAAGTCACTACTCAATAATTGTTACAGTAAATACTGTTCAATATTTTATTTTATTGATTCAATAATTGCTACGTTGATATTTTATATTATTGTTGTTTCAATAATTGTCACTACACAGTATTTCCATTATCAGATCAATAAATCATATTATTTTAATAATATTATTAGATAATATTAATGGCAATGTCTAGAAAGTTCTGTCTAAGGAGAGGTTTGGTAACCTAATTGCGCGCCAGTAAAGAGAAATCCTTATTGAAAAGCCATCTCTTTCCTGGGAACGACCTGGTTGTCAGTATTGTGATTCTGTAATATTATTTATGAATAATTAATTATTAATTTATATGATAAGGAAAATATTTATTTTATGTAGATATAAATGGAGGAATTTTTTTTAAAAGTGACAATTGTTGAAAATTGATATTTTATCTTTTCTGATAAAATAATTCATTTAATATATTATTATATTATAATAATATAACAATGATGATATTTTTACAATGAATGTGTGATATATGAATAAATGAGGAGGAAGAGTATTTTTGTTACAATAAATGTTAAAAACATGTTGGTGGACCCAATTTTTGACTGAAATTTGATTATAGCCTGTAAAATCGTCCGTATGTGGATTTCGGTCAATTTTTACTTGGAATTTGAAAAAACTTAAACTTACAAAATTGTAGAGAATTGAATTTCCTATAGAATTGACATAAGATTCGAATTTTTCTGATAAAAGAGCTATTTATTATGAATTATTGAAGTTCAGGAATAATTAATTTTTGAAGTTTTAAATATTTTTTTAAAAAAACATATTTTCATTTTGGTGGGCCCCACATGTGTGGTAAATGAGCTGAATTCAGATGTCTAAGGTGTGCGTAGGTATTTTATTAAAAATAATAATATTTTATTAAATTTTCTACTTTGATGTTCTAAGCATTTTCCTATAAATAGGGTGCTTAGGTTAGAATTGAAAATCACACCAGAATCTAAAGTTTTATCTCTCTATATTATCGAGCATATTTTTGTGAGTATTTTGATACTTTGAGTGTTGTTATACGGTGCAAGTTTTCTTCAGCACTATATCCAGTATTCCAGTCAGAAGTACTATTCTTTTGAGGTAAGGGATATTATTTTTTTTATAAATGATATTATTTCTTCCAATATCATTATGCCAAAATATTTATATGAATTTTATTGTGAAATTTGTACCTTTTTGTGACGCCCCCAAAATAGGTATATAACACCCATTCTGAGTCGTCAAATACATGGTACAGAAGGTAAACTACAACTTCAATAATACAATTGTCGTGCAAAATACGACAACACATACTGTGAGTTTAAATACAAATATTGTCTTCTAGACAATATCCACACTCAAATAAGTCCTCAATACAATTATTAAAATACTATTTTACAGAAATAGTGAGGACTGCTAAAAACATCTTTCTAGAACCATCACTCCATACCCCGACTAGATCCTACTATGTTCTCACCTCCTGAGAAGAAAAATGGAACAAAAAAGAAAAGGGTGAGCTCAACTAGCCCAGTAAAGAATATTATGACTAAGATAATATACAACAAATTATCATTAGTATTCAACAGGGAAAAATCTGATAAAATATAATAGACAACAAGTTTTAGATCAACAACTGCAACGGAAACAGCAAACCATTAGAAGAGTCAAGTAGAGAATGAATTCTACTATCTTCTAAGATTTAAAAGTTCATCATCAATATTTTATCCATGTAACATCAATTAATAATCATCTTTATCTAAATATTCATCTTTGCACTACAGGCCAAAGATATTCATTTGTATCACCTGTCAGTCATGTTCATTTCAACACCTGTTCATCTTTGCACTACAGGCCAAAGATATTCATCCAGTAATTATACATCTTTGCACTACAGGCCAAAGATATTCAGTAATATCATCATTTAGGACTGAGGATGATGAAAAATATCTTAAAGAGAACGAATCGAGTGAGATAAAAGAACAAATAGTAGGGAATCATATAACAGTTTATCCAAGATCAATAATACTTCATAATAATTAATTGTGAAGCAGAATTCAAAAATAAAGATCAAAACATGGATACAATCAAAGATAGTAACCATAATACACATCTTGGACAAAAAAGAAAAATTTTATTTTTCGATGAATAGTGTCGTATTCGTGAATAGTACCGTATACGTGAATAGTAACCCCGACACAAAAGTTCCAAATTTGATAAAAACTCATGTCAATATTTCAGCATAATGATATTGAAGAAAATAATATCATTTAAGAAGAAAATAATATCCCTTACCTCAAAATATCAGTACTTCTGGTCAGAATATCGGTACAAGGCTGAAAAAAACTTGCTCTGATGATAGAAACTCTCAAAGTATCTAAATACTCACAAAATACACTCAATAATCTAGAGAGAGAAAGAGAGAAAACTTGTTTCTGGTGTGATTTTCAATTCTAACTTAGCCCTCTATTTATAGGAAAATGTTAGCACGCCGAAGCAGAATTAACCTGCAACCTGATGGCTTTACCTGCTACTATTCTCACCCACCATATTTGAATAAAAATCTCAGCACATTTCTTCACCAACTAAGAGTGGGGCCCACCAATTCTCGAATTTTCCACCAAAATGATTAACTCTGAAAATTCTACAATTTCTGTACCAGTCATCTCGTAAAATTCATAATAAATCATACGTTCATTTTTAACGGTTCAAAATTTGTGGACATATACTCAACTTATATATGTATAACATATTCAAAAATTAACACGATCCAACGGTCGAATTAAAAATTATAACCCCCACAAAATATCTCAAAAACCCTGATTTTTAATACCTCCATTCCGACAAAAATACTGATAAAACCTCAACATTAACTCCTTCATTTTTAACCACAAAAATATATCCCTCATTTATATCCACATAAAATAAATATTTCCTTATCATATGAATCAATAATTAATTATTCACAAATAATATTACAGAATCACATTTATGACAACCAGGCCGTTCCCAGAAAAGAGGGGGCTTTCCAATAAGGATTTCTCCTTACTGGCGCGCAATTAGATGACCAAACCTCTCCTTAGATAGAACTTTCTAGACATTGCCAATAATGTTATCTAATAATATTATTCAAATAATATGAATTATTGATCTGATAAAGGAAAATACTGTGCAGCAACAATTATTGAAACAACAATAATATAAAATATCAACGCAGCAATTATTGAATCAATAAAATAAAATATTAAACAATAACTACTGTAACAATTATTGAGTAGTACCTTCTTACGTAAGAATCAATAATTGGTGCAATACCGTGTGCTACTGTATTTTAACCACCGGGTATTCTAACAGTATTAACGGTAACAACTACGCCGTTATTTATAAAAAACTTATACTTGTCGTTTTTTTCATCCAATCGCTTTCCGTTATGGGGCCCACACAAGGCTGCGCCGTCGTACGAATATTCCCCGACAACAAGAATATTCCACGACCAAATGAATATTCCCCAACAAAATGAATATTTTATAACCACTTGCTTATTTTGCAAAATTTGCACATTTCACCCATAACCAAAGTATTATATCAAATTAACCCCTTATTATTCACAATAATATTTAGAGAAAATTTGATTTTATTCATTAATAAGTTGGGGTCTTACAACCTCCACTCCTTATGAAATTTCGTCCTCGAAATTGACGTACGTAACTGAAATTTCGAAAAGGTGAGGATGCCTCGCTTTCATTTCTGATTCCAACTCCCAGGTCATTTCTTCAATAGCATGGTTTCTCCACAAAACCTTAACTTGTGGTATAACCTTTGTGCGTAGGACATGCTCTTTCCTATCCAAGATCTTAACAGGTACCTCCTCGTACAGTAAATCTTCAGCTATCTCGTCTGGTTCTAACTCAATAATGTGGTTCGGATCTTTAACATATTTACGAAGCATAGATATGTGAAAAACATTATGAACATGAGACATGCTTGGAGGTAATGCGAGTCTATATGCCATATTTCCTATTCGCTCAAGAATTTCAAATGGACTAACAAATCTTGGATTGAGCTTTCCTCTCTTCCCAAATCTTGTAACTCCCTTCCATGGTGCAACACGTAACAATACATGATCCCCAATATTAAATTCCACGTCCTTCCGATGAAGATCCGCATAACTCTTTTGTCGATCCTGTGCCGTTTGTATACGTTGTCGAATCGTTTGGATCTTCTCTGTAGTCATGCGTACCAACTCTGGTCCCAACAATGTTGCTTCACCCACCTAGTCCCAGCATACTGGAGAACGATATTTTCTTCCATACAACGCCTCGAATGGAGCCACACCTATGCTCGCCTGATAACTGTTGTTGTAGGAGAATTCCACCAATGGTAGGTACTTATCCCAACTCCCTTTGAGATCTAGGACACAGAGTCTTAATAGATCTTCAAGAGTTTGAATAGTCCTCTCTGATTGTCCGTCCGTTTGAGGATGGTATGTCGAACTGAATCGTAAATCTGTGCCCATAGCTTTCTGCAAGCTAACCCAAAATCGTGAAGTGAATCTTGGGTCACGATCCGAAACTATGGATACTAGCATGTCATGCAATCTCATAATCTCATTCACATACATACTAGCAAGACGTTCAAGGGAATAAGTCTCACGTATCGGTAAGAAATGAGCAGACTTGGTTAATCTATCAATAATAAACCAAATCGCATCTATGCCTTGAGAAACCTTGGGAAGACCTGTAACGAAATCCATGGTAATGTGTTCCCACTTTCATTTCGGGATCTCAAGTGGTTGCAATGGACCCTTTGTCACTTGATGCTCTGCCTTTACACGTTTACAAGTTAAACACCTCGAGATAAACTCCGTGATGTCTCTTTTCATATTTCTCCACCAAAATGTGTGTCGAAGATCGTGATACATTTTGGTACTCCCAGGATGGATTGCAAATGGTGTGTTGTGTGCCTCCATCATTATTCTATGCTTCAAGTCAAAATCGTTAGGAACACAAAGTCTGGAGTTGACTCGAAGTATTCCTTCTTCATTGATTCTTGCTTCTGGAATAGCACCTTCTTGCACTTTCTTCTTCATATGCATCAGCTCTATGTCCGTAGCTTGAGCAGCTTTAACTTTATCGATTAAAGTCGGTTCTACTCATATATTTGATATCATCATGTGGGTACTTGGATCCTTCATCTCTATCTCCATCCTTTGCAAGTCATACAAAATGGGCCTTTGTGTTAACAACTTTGCACTCGTACCCGCATATGATCTTCTACTCAATGCGTCAGCTACTACGTTTGCTTTTCTAGGATGATATTGGATGGTATGATCGTAATCTTTCAACAGCTCAAGCCAACGTCGCTGCCGCATGTTGAGTTCCTTTTGGGTGAAAAAATATTTGAGGCTTTTATGATATGTATAGATCTCCACTTTCTCCCCATACAGGTAGTGTCTCCAGATCTTCAACGCGAAAACGACTGCTGCCAACTCCAAATCATGAGTAGGATAATTCCTCTCATATTCTTTGAGTTGTCGCGAGGCATAGGCTATGACTTTCCCATGTTGCATGAGAACACATCCTAACCCTTTGCCTGAAGCATCGCTGTAGATAACAAATCCATCCGAACCAGATGGTATTGTCAGATAGGTACCGAAATGAGTCTCCTCTTGAGTTCTTGGAAACTCTTCTCGCATTCCTCACTCCATACGAATTTTTTATCTTTCCGAGTCAGCTGAGTTAACGGAGTAGCGATTCGAGAAAATCCTTCCACAAATCTCCGATAATAACTAGCTAAGCCCAGAAAGCTACGTACTTCGGTTACCGACTTTGGTTGCTCCCAACTTTGTATGGCTTCAATCTTCGTCGGGTCGACAGATACTCCATGTTTTGACACCACGTGCCCAAGGAATGCTACTTCCTCAAGCCAGAACTCGCATTTCTTCAGTTTGGCATATAGCTTATTTTCACGAAAACTTTGCAATATCAGCTTCAAATGGCGCTCATGATCTTCACGACTTTTGAAATAAATGAGGATGTTATCAATAAAGATAACAACGAACTGATCTAAATATTCTTTGAATACACGGTTCATCATATCCATGAAGGCAGCAGGAGCATTAGTCAATCCAAAAGACATGACTAAGAATTCATAATGCTCGTACCAAGTTCTGAAGGCAGTCTTTGGAATATCCTTAGTTTTAATCTTCAGTTGATGATATCCAGAACGAAGATCGATCTTTGAAAAGAATTGTGCTCCTTGCAACTGGTCAAACAGGTCATCAATGCGAGGTAGCAGATACCTATTCTTGATAGTGACATGATTCAATTCTCGATAGTCGATACAAAGTCGCATACTCCCGTCTTTCTTCTTTACGAATAACACAAGAGCACCCCAAGGAGATGTACTAGGACGAATTAAATCGATGTCCAACAACTCCTGTAGTTGGACTTTTAACTCCTGAAGTTCAATACGAGCCATTCGATATGGGGTTTTAGAAATGGGCTTTGTACCGAGTTCAAGGTCAATAAAGAATTTAACTTCACGTTCTGGGGGTAGTCCAAGAAGTTCTTCAGGAAATACATCGGAAAATTCTCTAACAATAGAAATATTATTCAAATCTGACTTGTCTTTGTTCAAATCCATAACATGGGCTAAGAAAGCTTGACATCCGCTTTTCAATAAACGAATAGCTTTGTGGCTTGATATGACAGTGACTAATTTTAGTGGTTTAGTAGTTTGAATCCGTATAACAGGTTGGTTAGGAATATGAAAACTAACAACCTTACGAAAACAATCAATTTTAGCATGATGAGTGGTTAACCAATCAATTCCTAAAATCACATCAAAAGCAAGTATCTTCAAAGAGATAAGATCAACAGGTAATGTGATAGTACCAACTTGGATCATGTAAGATTTATAAACTGTATATGTAACGAAGGTTTCACCCAACGGAGTTTCAACAGATAAGTCAAAGTCCAATTTCTCCAGAGTCAAGTTTAAACGTTGAGCACAAGCAGGAGAGATAAAAGAATGGGTAGAATCGGTATCTAGTAAAGTATAAACTTCGTAAGAATTCAAGATTACCTTACCCATTATCACCTCGTTCGGGTTTCTCGCGTTTTGGCCAGTCACGACAAACGCTCTTCTAGGAACCGCTGATTTTGACTTATCCGGGACAGCTTTTGGAGTCACCATCCCTGCTGAACTTGGTTTTGCTACATAACACTCTCGAGTTATATGACCCTCCTTTCCACAGTTATAACATACCTTGGATTGTTGTGGGCAGTTTGGGCTGATATGTCCCTCTTTCCCATATTTGTAACATACGACCGGTGGTCGTTCTCCTCCCCTAGAAACAGTTGATGTTTGTGCTGACGTCTTCACGTTATCATTGTTGTACCTTCTCTTCTTGAAATCTCCTCCCGATACCACGACCACGATTACCACCAGAGTGGTTACCGCTTTTGTCCGAATATTTTTCTCCCTACTGGTTTTCATTGCTTCGATGACTGCCGCCACCGGTATGACCCTGGTTGTGGTCCCTCGGTTGCACATACTCATTATCTCGCTCTAATAATTGAGCCCTATTTACAACATCTGAATATAAAGAAAAATTATGAGAGATAAGATATTGTTAATCTCGGGTTTTAGACCTCTCAGAAACATCCTTGTCATTCGTTCCTCATTTTCGACCAAATGAGGTGTAAACCTGGATAACTCTGCAAACTTCGCCTCGTACTGCGACACCGTCATGTTGTTTTGTTCCAGTTTGATAAACTCCACCTCCTTCATATGACGAATACTTTCAGGAAAGTACTTGTCATTGAACAGTTTTTGAAATGTTTCCCATGACATGTTGAGTGCGTCAGGCTGGGTACGTTTCACAGACTCCCACCAGTAGTCTGCCTCACCGCAGAACATAAAGGTGGCGAATGGAACTTTATGTTCCTCCGTGCATCCCAAGACATCGAATATCGAATATCATGATAGTGCCGTATACGTGAATAGTGCCGTATACGTGAATAGTAACCCCGACACAAAAGTTTCAAATTTGATAAAAACTCATGTCAATATTTCAGCATAATGATATTGAAGAAAATAATATCATTTAAGAAGAAAATAATATCCCTTACCTCAAAATATCAGTACTTCTGGTCGGAATACCGGTATAAGGCTGAAAGAAACTTGCTCTGATGAATAGAAACTCTCAAAGTATCTAAATACTCACAAAATACACTCAATAATCTAGAGAGAGAAAGAGAGAAAACTTGTTTCTGGTGTGATTTTCAATTCTAACTTAGCCCTCTATTTATAGGAAAATGTTAGCACGCCGAAGCAGACTTAACCTGCAACCTGATGGCTTTACCTGCTACTATTCCCACCCACCACATTTGAATAAAAATCTCAGCACATTTTTTCACCAACTAAGAGTGGGGCCCACTAATTCTCGAATTTTCCACCAAAATGATTAACTCGGAAAATTCTACAATTTCTGTACCAGTCATCTCGTAAAATTCATAATAAATCATACGTTCATTTTTAACGGTTCAAAATTTGTGGACATATACTCAACTTATATATGTATAACATATCCAAAAATTAACACGATCCAACGGTCGAATTAAAAATTATAACCCCCGCAAAATATCTCAAAAATCCTGATTTTTAATACCTCCATTCCGACAAAAATACTGATAAAACCTCAACATTAACTCCTTCATTTTTAACCACAAAAATATATCCCTCATTTATATCCACATAAAATAAATATTTCCTTATCATATGAATCAATAAATAATTATTCACAAATAATATTACAGAATCACATTTATGACAACCAGGCCGTTCTCAGGAAAGAGGTGGCTTTCCAATAAGGATTTCTCCTTACTGGCGCGCAATTAGATGACCAAACCTCTCCTTAGACAGAACTTTCTAGACATTGCCAATAATGTTATCTAATAATATTATTCAAATAATATGAATTATTGATCTGATAAAGGAAAATACTGTGCAGCAACAATTATTGAAACAACAATAATATAAAATGTCAATGCAGCAATTATTGAATCAATAAAATAAAATATTGAACAATAACTACTGTAACAATTATTGAGTAGTGCCTTCTTACGTAAGAATCAATAATTGGTGCAATACCGTGTGCTACTGTATTTTAACCACCGGGTATTCCAACAGTATTAACGGTAACAACTACGCCGTTATCTATAAACAACTTATACTTGTCGTTTTCTTCATCCAATCGCTTTCCGTTATGGGGCCCACACAAGGCTGCACCGTCGTACGAATATTCCCCGACAGCAAGAATATTCCACGACCAAACGAATATTCCCCGACAAAATGAATATTTTATAACCACTTGCTTATTTTGCAAAATTTGCACATTTCACCCATAACCAAAGTATTATATCAAATTAACCCCTTATTATTCACAACAATATTTAGAGAAAATTTGATTTTATTCATTAATAAGCTGGGGTCTTACACTTTTTGTGTCGGGGTTACTATTCACGTATACGACATTATTCACCGAAAAATAAAATTTTCTTTTCTTTGATCCAGATGTCTATTTTTGTTATTAGCTTTGATTGTGTCCATATTTTGATCTTTATTCTTGAATTTTACTCTACTATGGTATATTATGGGGTGTTTTTGAACATGGATAAACTGAAGTACGAATTCCTAATATTTGTCCTTTTGTCTCACTGGATTCGTTTTCTTTAAAATATTTTTCATCATCTTCAGTCCTAAATGATGGTATTACTGTATATTTTTGGTCTGTAGTGCAAAGATGAATGATTAACTGATGAATATCTTTAGCCGTAGTGCAAAGATGAACAGGTGTTCAGATGAACATGACCAACTGGTGATACAAATGAATATCTTTGGCCTGTAGTGCAAAGATAAATATTTGATTCAAGATGTTTATTGATTCATGTTGCAGGGATAAAATATTGATGATGGACTTTTAAATTTTAGAAGATAGTAGAATTCATTCTCTACTTGACTCTTCTAATGGATTATTGTTTCCACTGCAGTTGTTGATCTAAAATTTGTTGTCTATTATATTCTATAAGATTTTTCCCTACTGAAGACTAACGATAATTTGTTCTATATTATCTTAGTCATAATATTCTTTACTGGGCTAGTTGAGCTCACCCTTTTCCCTTTTTCCTTTTTGTTCCATTTTTCTTCTTAGGAAGCGAGAATATAGCGGGAAGTAGTCGGGGTGTGGAGTGATGTTCTAAGGCAGTTATTTTAATAGTCCTCACTATTTTGTAAAATAGTGTATCAATAATTGTAATGAGGACTTATTTAAGTGTGGATATTGTCTATAAGACAATATTTATATTTTAACTCACAGTTTATGTGTTGTCGTATTTTGTACGACAATTGTATTAATAAAGTTGTAGTTATTTCAGTACCATGTTTTGGCGACTCAGAATGGGTGATGTATACCTGTTTTAGGGGCGTCACATTAGTCATGATATTCTTTACTGGGCTATTTGTGCTCACCCTTTTGCTTCATAATTCCTTTTAGGTAATAAGAGTGTAGCTGGGCCGAGCGGTGGTCTATAGCTATTGAGGTTTCCCCTAAAATAGTATGGAACTAATTTTATTGAGAATTTTAGATAAGTGTGTCATATTTTATACGTCATTTAACTGTTGATTTTGGTGAACCGAATAGGGTGAGGTGAACCCAACTTTGGAAGGGTGTTTTGCCACTATCATACAAGATGTCTAATGACATACGACTTCGTGTTATCATAAGATAAGGTTGTGCACATCTACTTGCTGAGTATATCTACGAGCACTACCTATATAATCTTGGAGTTTGGTTGAAATATAATTCTCAATTAAAGACAATGAAGATAATTATATGTCAAGAGAAGACTCACCATTGGAAAGAACATAATAGTAATCTTCTCGTTTTTCTTTGGGGTCTATTGGGTCAACCAAGGATAATTCTCGAGTCATATGATATCTATTATAACTTAGATGCATGGCCTCTCATGTAGGAAGGTTTCCTTGAGCAATTTCCAAATATTTTAATTTCTAAAAAAGTTATTGATTGTACCTTTATATAAGGTATCAATGTGATGTGCTATCCAGGTAAAGGGATGAGCGTCACAGTTGGTATCTATTTGTATTAAAACTCACAGCATATGTGTTGTCGTATTTTGCATGACAATTGTAATAATGAAGTTTGTAGTTTTTTCTGTACCATGTATTTGGTGACTCAGAATGGGTTGGGTGGATTGGACCTATTTTGGGGGCGTCACAAAAATCCTATAGAAGATCGCTGAATAGGAATGTCTGGAGTTTTTCAAAGAATATGTTGTTTATCAGTTCGGCATCCCGTGGGTCATGGTTTCGGATAATGGCAGGCAGTTTGTGGGGTCAAAATTTGAAGTTTTTCTGAAAGAGTTGGCCATTCAGCACAGAAAGACTTTAGTTGCCCACCCCCAGTCAAATGGACAAGTACAAGTCACCAACCAAACTCTACTTAATGGAATTAAAAGAAGGTTTGATGACTTAAAAGGGTGTTGGCCCGAAGAATTGCTTAGCATCTTATGGGCATATTGGACTACCCCGAGGACGACAACTAGAGATTCACCATTTAGATTGGCTTATGGGATCGATGCACTTATACCAGTTGAGATTGGGTCCCCTACACTTCAGATCAGTTAGTACAAAGAACTATACAATGATGAAGGCCTACGACTAAATTTGGACCATTTGGAGGAAGTTCGACATTTAGCTCTGGTAAGATTGGTTGTCTATCAGAAGCGAACAACCCGACACTATAAACAAAAAGTGAACCAAAGAAGGTTCGAGGTCGGAGACTTGGTGCTTTGAGAAACAGAGACATCTACCCCCCAGAACACGGGCAAGTTGATGCCGAACTGAGAGGGGCCATATGAGGTTTTAGAAGTGTTGAAGCCAGGTACTTTTCATCTTCGAGTAATGGATGGATCAGAGATAAAGAACACATGGCATGCTGGGAGACTTAGGAGATATTATCAGTAAAAGCTATGTAGTTCTTTCATTCTTTTATTTCATCCATTTCTGTAAACTCTTTTATTTATCAATAAAATAAAAAGAATTTTTTTGGCAAAATTTGTACTTCATTTATGTTCATATGTTTTTACATAACTAATCAGAAAAGTTACAAACAAAAGTGATCAGAAAAAGGTACAAACAAAAGTTCTAAAGTAATTATTTGTTCGTAGAATCATCCTCAGCCACAGAATCTTCATCCGAAGAATCGAGGACAGAAGTATCTAGGCCAGCAGCCATCAGCTTCGCCCGAACTTTTTCCCGATAAGCTTCACAGCCTTTGGTAAACTGGGACACAATCTTTTTAGTAAGTTCGGGTGATACCTCGTACTCTTGGATCACTTGCTGCTTAGCCTCCTCAGACATGATGGGGTATTAACCTTTAAACTCGGCGCATTCCTTCTCTAAGGCAATATTTTTTTTCATTAGCACCATCATTTGTGCTTGTTTTGATTATCAAGGCCGACATACTCCTTCTAAAGGATATAGATCTATTACTTGAGCTCGTGAGTCTGATGTTCGGACTTCTTCAGTATGTTTTGGGTGTCAGTATGTTGATCTTTCTCTTTTATCAAACCCGATTCCAGAGCTCGGACCTCGGCCTCCTTCAACTACACTTCTTTTTTGGTTGATTTTGCCAGAGGAGGGATGACTCTGGCAAGGATAGCATTGGCCTGCAATAAGTTGGGATATGTATAAAGCATGACAAAAATGGGTTAATCAAAGAGTTACTATCGTTTATCGAGTTTACCTGGCATTGGTGCTTGACATACTCGATAAGGTAGTCTTCAGAAGTATACCCTTTGAACTACTAATCGTCTTCGGACAGCCTAAAGTGCTCAAGCTGGTCAAAGGGGAATGGCCCCGAAGGGCTTTTGGGCCAGAACGTTGCCGTTGAAGGCTCTCTTCCTGAGGGTTCAGCGAAAAAGGTTTATTTTGTTGCAGGGGTAGCCTCTATTATTTGAAGATCGAGATCTTCTATTCGGCGTGACCTTTTGGAGAGAGGTTCGAGAGTCTCCTCCTCGATTTCTTTAGGATCTTCAGGTTCAGTAGTAGACAGTTTGTTTAAGGAAAGGGGTTGTACAGTGGGAGGCTGAGGGGCAACCAGAGGGGATGACTTGGTGGGGGCCTTGGCTAGAAGCTTCTTTTTGTTTTTCTTCAATAAGGCCATCTTTTTCGACTTATCCATCTTCATTATGCCCTTTTTGTTGGGAGTTTCGGGGTTTATTGAGGTTCGGGGTGATAAAGCTGAAGATAAGCTAATGGAAAGTTCTGATAGGGGAATGATCTCTTCTTTAAGAGACTCATCGGTGATGGGTTGGCAAATTGGTTCGGTCTCTTTGGGTAAACGGGTGAAGGTTTCTTCTACTCCATCGGGCTTAAAGATTGTTACTATAGATAAGTAAACAAATTGAAAGGATCATTCGAAAAACAAATTGAAGGATGAATTTAAATATTGAAAGGGTTTAGGATCAATGACTTACATCCATGTTTGTAAAGCCAGGCCTCGTTGGACAAGACCTCTAATCCCCAATCAGTCTTCTTTATTCTCTAATAGAATTCTTTGAAGGCATCTTTGCGATCCTTCGGGAAACGAAAACCTTTAACGATGGGGTCTTCGAGGGTGGCCCAGTTAGGAAGAAGCTTGAGGTCGGTGCCCTTCACAAAGATCCATTGAGGGTGTCACCCTTTATTGCTAGAGGGAGTTTTCATGAAGGTGGCTCAGCTAGGTTGTCGGTTCAGTTTCCGAAGCCCAGGTTCCATGGATCTACCGACGCTGAATAGAACGGAAAAGAAGTCTAATCCAGGGGTAATTTGTGACGCCCCCAAAATTAGGTATACATCACCCATCTTGAGTCGCCAGATACGTGGTACATAATTCAAATACAACTTAATAATACAACTGTCGTGTACAATACGACAAAACATAAACTGTGAGTTTGAATACAAATATTATCTTCTAGAGAGTATCCATACTCAAAAGGAGTCCTCATTACAATTATTATCACACTATTACATAGAATAGTGAGGACTACTAATGCTATCATCTAGGACCATCACTCTGTTCCCCGACTAGTCCCAGCTACGTTCTCATTTCCTGAAGAGAACAGTGAAAGAAAGGGTGAGCTCAACTAGCCTAGTAAGAAATATTATGACTAAGATAATGCAGAATAAATTATCATTAGTCTTCAACAATGTTAAACTGATAAAATACAATAGACATCAAGTTTAACTGGAGCGGATCAAGCAATCCATTAAAAGAGTCAAGTAGAGAATAAAATCTACTATCTTTTATGATTTAAAAGGTTTTTCATGACTTTTATCGCTGGGACTCAGCTTAATAAATAATCCACATCATCGAATCACCCCTGCACTACGGCCAAGGATATTCTTTAGTATCACGACCACGAATTATCCATGCACTACGGCTAAAGATAATCATGTTTTTATCAACGGTCCTGATCATGTCATAAAATAATTTATCTCTGCACTACGGCCAAAGAGAATCCATAGCCATAATTATACCAAAAACTGTCCATCAATGCACTACGGGCCAATAAGGACTTTTTCCACATCATTTGTAATATTACGGTCATGATTACACCGATTAATCCCTGGTCATAATCATACCAAGTCCATCTATGCACTACATGCCATAGATGACTTTCAACAAAATATAAACATGAGGATGATGATAATGATATAAGAATTCAATAAAACAAGTTCAAGAATTAATTTATCCAGGAATTAACAACGTCCAAATTGTCAATATGATACTGCTTTGTGGAGTAAAATTCAAGAATTCTTAGAAGAATATTTCCATGAAAAGACACTAGATGAAGTGCAAATATTAAAGATATTCCACTAATTTCATGGATTATAGAAGTCAAAGTGTTAACCAACTGAGTATAATAAAGAATGGAATAACAAAAGAAATCACCATGCATGCGATAGACCGCACAGACAGGTTATTCCAACAGAATAATAAATAATGGAACCAGGTCCGGTGTAAAACGCACAGACAGGATATTCCAACAGAATAATAATAAAGACGGAACCAGGTTCGGTGTAAAACGCACAGACAGGATGTTCCAACAGAATAATAATAAAGACGGAACCAGGTCCGGTGTAAAACACACAGACAGGACGTTCCAATAGAATAATAATAAAGACGGAACCAGATCCGGTGTAAAACACACAGACAGAATGTTCCAACAGAATAATAATAAAGACGGAACCAGGTCCGGTGTAAAACACACAGACAGGATGTTCCAACAGAATAATAATAAAGACGGAACCAGGTCCGGTGTAAAACATACAGACATGATGTTCCAACAGAATAATAATAATGACAGAACCAGGTCCGGTGTAAAACACACAGACAGGATGTTCCAACAGAATAATAATAAAGACAAAACCAGGTCCGGTGTAAAACACACAGACATGATGTTCCAACAGAATAATAGAAGAATATCACCAAGTATAGGGTAAACCGCGTATACAGGTTATTCCAACAGAATAATAAATAATAGAATAACAGAAGTTCTCTTCATGAATACAAAAGAAATAATACCCCTAACGGGTACAACAAATAATATTCCTTACCGTAAAAGAAACTTGATATCGGAGTAGTGAAGTAGCAGAATACTTTTCTTCTCTCTCTCTATAATTTCTCTCTCTAGAGTTTCAGTGAATTCGTAAGAAATAATGAAGGAATGAGCTTCTATTTATAGGAAAATGGAATGCATAGTAATTAATCCATGAACGGTCCAGATTGATTTACTTTAATCTGACGGTCCATATTTAAAGAAAAATCTTTTAAATAAAATATAATATATTCTATTTATTGAATAACTTTAATAAAGTATTCTGTTTTATATAAAAAGATGTTTCTGTTTTATTACGTTAATAATACGAATAAAACAAAACTTCATTATCGCTAAATAATTCATATTATTAATTGACAATAATTGAATCAAACTGAGTGACTAATCATGTAAGCCTCAATAATCAATACCGTATGCTACTATGCAACCACACGTATTATTGTACTTTTACTACCTAGTAGTTCAACAGTATCAACGGTAAAACTTCCGCCGTTATTTTTAATAAAATATTTTTGTCGTTTTCTCAATCCGACAATAATTTCGTTGTGGGGTCCACTAATAATTGTGCCGTCGTACAAATATTCTCCGACAAAAATAATATTCCCCGACGAATCGAATATAATACAACAACTTGCATACTTTGTAAAATTTATAAATACTACCAACAACTATAATATTATCTCAAATTCACACCATAATAAAAAAAATATTTCGAAAAAAATTAAATCTTTATTCATAAAATCTGAGGTTTCACAATCTCCCCTCCTTATGAAATTTTGCCCTCGAAATTTACGTACGTACCTGGTATGCCGAACAGATGAGGACACTTCATCAGATTCTAACTCTTGAGGTATAACCTTTGAGTGTTGAATACATTTCAGGATTTTAACAGGTACATCTTCATACGTTAAATTATCCACTGTCTTGTCCGATTCTAAATCAATAATGTGGTTCGGGTATTCCACATATTTACGTAACATCAATACGTTAAAAAATGTTATGAACATGCGACATACTTGAAGGTAAAACGAGTCTATAAGCCACAGTTCCTACTTGATCGAGGATTTCAAATGGGCCAATTAAATCGAGGGTTGAGATTTTCTCTCTTCATTGATTCTTGCTTCTAGAATATCGCCCTCTTGAACCTTCTTCTTAGTATTCATCAGCTCTGGGTCCGTAGCTTGCACGGCTTTAACTTTATCTATTAAAGTCGATTTTAATCGTATATTCGTTATCTTCACGTGGGTCCCTAGAGTCTTTAACTCTATCTTCATCATTTGTAAGTTATACGAAATGGGTCTTTGTGTTAACAACATCTCACTCGCATACGATCTTCTACTCAACGCGTCAGCTACCACGTTCGTACTTCCACGATGATATTGAATGGTACGATCGTAATCTTCAACAGCTCGAGCCAACGTCTTTGGCGCATAATACGTTCGTTTTAGTTGAAAAAAAAATATTTAAGGGTTTAAGAAATGGGTTTTGTACTGGGGTCAATACACAATTCGATTTCATGCTCTAGGGTAGGCTAAGAAGTATTCAAGAATACGTCAGGAAATTTATTAACAATAGAAATATCATTCAAAACTGTGACCCTCATCCAAGACTTGGATAACATGTCACATTGATACCTATCAACTTGTCATCGTCATTCACAACGTCTCCTACGGAAAGTCTAGTTTCGGTGCATTCCACATAAGGAAGTCATCAGCGAAAGGCTCGGGGCACTTTACTTATGGCTTGATATGACAATGATTGACTTTAGTGGTTTGGTTACTTGAATTCGCATAATAGGTTGGCTAGGAATATGAAAGCTAACAACCTTACGAAAAGCATGATGAGCAGTTAACCAATTGTTTCCAAAAATCACATCAATGCAAGTATTTTCAAAGAGATAAGATCGACAGGTAACGTGAAAGTGTTGATTTGAACAAGATTTATAAATAGTGGAGGTAACGAAGGTTTCTCCCAATTGAGTTTAAACAGATATATCAAAGTCTAACTTCTCTGGAGTTAAGTTCAAACATTGAACACAACTAGGTGAAATAAAAGAGTGACTAGAACCGGTATCTAACACGGTATAGACTTCGCAAGAGTTTATGACTAACATACCCGTGATAATTTTATTCAGGTTCCTCGTCACGAAAAAAAATGCTCTCTTAAACTACCGGCTTTGGCTTGTCTGGGACATCCTTTGGTATCACTATCCCAGCTGGACTTGACTTCACCATACGACAAAATCGAGCTAGGTGACCTTCTCTTCCATAATTAAAACACGCTTTGGATTGCTGCGTACAGTTTGGACGGATGTGTCCCTCATGTCCGCACTTGAAACATACGACAAGTGGTCGTTCTTCTTCCTTTGAAATGGGTGCTGGTGTTGACGTCTTCACGTCATTGTTGAACCTTCTCTTCTTGAAATGTTCATTTTTATTGTTTTGACCATGATTACCACCGAAGTGGTTACCATTCCTGGCATGTTGATTCCCTCCATGCTTATTGTCACCGCTTTGATGACTGTTATCACTGGTATTATCATTTTGCCGGCTGTTCTCTTTTGATTTCTCTTTTGATTGTGTTGACTCATTATCGCGCTCTACTAACTGAGCCCTATTTATAACATCTGAATACAAGCACAGTTTATGAGAAATAAGATGTTGACGTATCTCAGGTTTTAAACCTTGCAAAAATATTCGCGTCATTCGCTCTTCATTATCCACCAAGTAGGACACAAACCGGGACAACTCAGTAAATTTAGCCTCATACTTCGACACGGTCATATTATTTTGCTCCAGCTTGATAAACTCCACCTCCTTCATGTGACGAATACTCTCGGGAAAGTACTTGTCGTTGAATAGCTCTTGGAACTTCTCCCAAGACATCTTGAGTGCATCAGGCTGGGTACGTTTTACAGATTTCCACCAGTGATCTGCCTCTTCACGCAATATAAAGGTGGTAAAGAGAACCTTTTGCTCCTCAAAGCATCCCAAGACATCAAATATCTTGGTGATCTGCTTTAACCACGTCTCTGCCTTAAGTGGTTCTGGCTTTCCCAAAAACTCCGGTGGTCCCAGCTCCTTGAATTGCTTAGCGGTGACCAACCGTGGGTTGCCATTGTTTCCACCTACATTGTGAACAGGAGCCGCCTTCGCCTGATGTTGCATGAATTCTAAAAAGCTCTTAAATGTACCGTCGTTCGTCAATTGATCAATTTTGTTGTTTACAGGAGGATTATCGCCATACTGTTGCACATTGTCCTGATTATTGATCTGTGGAGACTCAACGGTCTCCTGTGCTCCATTGCTTATCTCAACATTTTCAGATGCCATTTTCAAATACTGTTAAAAAATAAGGGTTAATTAGCATATCACATATTATCTCTATACTCTGACCGACCAATTAAATAACAAGTAAACTTAGGTAGGTCATACTAGCGAAGGAATTCCCCGTCTCTCCCCTCCTAGTTCTATTCTCACATCCTAGCCAGGGATCATATCCCTAAGCTTTGATACCAACTGTGACGCCCCCAAAATTAGGTATACATCACCCATCTTGAGTCGCCAGATACATGGTACAGAATTCAAATACAACTTAATAATACAACTGTCGTGTACAATACGACAAAACATAAACTGTGAGTTTGAATACAAATATTGTCTTCTAGAGAGTATACATACTCAAAAGGAGTCCTCATTATAATTATTATCACACTATTACATAGAATAGTGAGGACTAATAATGTTATCATCTAGGACCATCACTCTGTTCCCCGACTAGTCCCAGCTACGTTCTCATTTCCTAAAGAGAACAATGAAAGAAAGGGTGAGCTCAACTAGCCCAGTAAGAAATATTATGACTAAGATAATGCAGAATAAATTATCATTAGTCTTCAACAATGTTAAACTGATAAAATACAATAGACATCAAGTTTAACTGCAGCGGATCAAGCAATCCATTAAAAGAGTCAAGTAGAGAATAAAATCTACTATCTTTTATGATTTAAAAGGTTTTTCATGACTTTTATCGCTGGGACTCAGCTTAATAAATAATCCACATCATCGAATCACCCATGCACTACGACCAAGGATAATCTTTAGTATCACGACCACGAATTATCCATGCACTACGGCTAAAGATAATCATGTTTTCATCAACGGTCCTGATCATGTCATAAAATAATTCATCTCTGCACTACGGCCAAAGAGAATCCATAGCCATAATCATATCAAAAAATGTCCATCAATGCACTACGGGCCAATGAGGACTTTTTCCGTATCATTTGTAATATTACGGTCATGATAACACCAATTAATCCCTGGTCATAATCATACCAAGTCCATCTATGCACTACAGGCCATAGATGACTTTTAACAAAATATAAACATGAGGATGATGACAATGATATAAGAATTCAATAAAATAAGTTCAAGAATTAATTTATCCAGGAATTAACAACGTCCAAATTGTCAACATGATACTCCTTTGTGTAGTAAAATTTAAGAATTCTTAGAAGAATATTTCTATGAACAGATACTAGATGAAGCGCAAATATCAAAGATATTCCACTAATTTCATAGAATATAGAAGTCAAAGTTTTAACCAACTGAGTATAATAAAGAATGGAATAATAAAAAAAATCACCATGCATGCGATAGACCGCACAGACAGGTTATTCTAACAGAATAATAAATAATAGAACCAGGTCCGGCGTAAAACGCACAGACAGGATATTCCAACAGAATAATAATAAAGACGGAACCAGGTCCGGTGTAAAACACACAGACATGATGTTCCAACAGAATAATAATAAAGAAGGAACCAGGTCCGGTGTAAAAAACACAGACAAGATGTTCCAACAGAATAATAATAAAGACGGAACCAGGTCTGGTGTAAAACACACAGACAGGATGTTCCAACAGAATAATAATAAAAACAGAACCAGGTCTGGTGTAAAACACACAGACAGGATGTTCCAACAGAATAATAATAAAGACGGAATCAGGTCCGGTGTAAAACACACAGACAGGATGTTCCAACAGAATAATAATAAAGACGGAACCAGGTCCGGTGTAAAACACACAGACAGGATGTTCCAACAGAATAATAGAAGAATGTCACCAAGTATAGGGTAGACCGCGTATACAGGTTATTCCAACAGAATAATAAATAATGGAATAACAGAAGTTCTCTTCATGAATACAAAAGAAATAATACCCCTTACGGGTACAACAAATAATATTCCTTATCGTAAAAGAAACTTGATATCGGAGTAGTGAAGTAGCAGAATACTTTTCTCCTCTCTCTCTATAATTTCTCTCTCTAGAGTTTCAGTGAATTCGTAAGAAATAATGAAGGAATGAGTTTCTATTTATAGGAAAATAGAATGCATAGTAACTAATCCATGAACGGTCCAGATTGATTTACTTTAATCTGACGGTCCATATTTAAAGAAAAATCTTTTAAATAAAATATAATATATTCTATTTATAGAATAACTTTAATAAAGTATTCTGTTTTATATAAAAAGATGCTTCTGTTTTATTATGTTAATAATACGAATAAAACAAAACTTCATTATCGCTAAATAATTCATATTATTAATTGACAATAATTGAATCAAACTGAGTGACTAATCACGTAAGCCTCAATAATCAATATCGTATGCTACTATGCAACCACACGTATTACTGTACTTTTACTACCGAGTAGTTCAACAGTATCAACGGTAAAACTTCCGCCGTTATTTTTAATAAAATATTTTTGCCGTTTTCTCAATCCGACAATAATTTCGTTGTGGGGTCCACCAATAATTGCGTCGTCGTACGAATATTCTCCGACAAAATAATATTCCCCGACCAATCGAATATAATACAACAACTTGCATACTTTATAAAATTTATAAATACTACCCACAACTATAATATTATCTCAAATTCACACCATAATAAAAAAAAATATTTCGAAAAAATTAAATCTTTATTCATAAAATCTGAGGTTTCACATAATTCCTTGCTCCTAGCAGAGGGCGATGAAGCTTACCAGTTGTATGTAGGAGTTTGGCATAAGTTGTGCGAACCCGATGCCCACAAAGCCCAAGAAGGAAGAGATGAACTCGGGCAGTGGAAACCAGACCCCATACTTCAGAGCCCAAAGAGGAATATCGACCCATTCACCTTCGGGACGCCAATACATTCTTTCGTTGGAGTCTGGCACCCAAATTTTGTACTCCTTCAGGATGTTGAATAGGGTCCGAATGTCAAAAATTTAGGAGGGGAGAATGGAGGATTTGGTGTTTATATAGGTGAAATCGCTCTCTAATGAATAGAAGGTTCATATTCTTGTTTCTATGAGATTGGGGGTAGTAGACGATGAGGGGATATGCGTGTTGGGTGGAGGAGCCGGTAAATTGACGGGAACTAAATAGGTGGTGTTAATGGTGTTAGGGTTGGGAATGACGTCGATTGTAAGACCCTAGCTTATTAATGAATAAAGTCAAATTTTCTCTAAATATTATTGTGAATAATAAGGGGTTAATTTGATATAATACTTTGGTTATGGGTGAAATATTCAAATTTTACAAAATAAACAAGTGGTTATAAAATATTCATTTTGTCGGGGAATATTCGCTTGGTCGTGGAATATTTTTGCCGTCGGGGAATATTCGTACGAAGGCGCAGCCTTGTGTGGGCCCCATAACGGAAAGCGATTAGATGAAGAAAATGACAAGTATAAGTTGTTTATAAATAACGGCGTAGTTGTTACCGTTAATACTGTTAGAATACCCGGTGGTTAAAATACAGTAGCACACGGTATTGCACCAATTATTGATTCTTACGTAAGAAGGCACTACTCAATAATTGTTACAGTAGTTATTGTTCAATATTTTATTTTATTGATTCAATAATTGCTGCGTTGATATTTTATATTACTGTTGTTTCAATAATTATTGCTGCACAGTATTTTCCTTTATCAGATCAATAATTCATATTATTTGAATAATATTATTAGATAACATTATTAGTAATGTCTAGAAAGTTCTGTCTAAGGAGAGGTTTGGTCATCTAATTGCGCGCCAGTAAGGAGAAATCCTTATTGGAAAGCCCCCTCTTTCTTGGGAACGGCCTGGTCGTCATAAATGTGATTCTGTAATATTATTTGTGAATAGTTAATTATTGATTCATATGATAAGGAAATATTTATTTTATGTGGATATAAATGAGGGATATATTTTTGTGGTTAAAAATGAAGGAGTTAATGTTGAGGTTTTATCAGTATTTTTGTCGAAATGGAGGTATTAAAAATCAGGATTTTTGAGATATTTTGCGGGGGTTATAATTTTTAATCCGACCGTTGGATCGTGGTAATTTTTGGATATGTTATACATATATAAGTTGAGTATATGTCCACAAATTTTGAACCGTTAAAAATGAACGTATGATTTATTATGAATTTTACGAGATGACTGGTTCAGAAATTGTTGAATTTTCGGAGTTAATCATTTTGATGGAAAATTCTAGAATTGGTGGGCCCCACTCTTGGTTGGTGAAAAAATGTGCTGAGATTTTTATTCAAATGTGGTGAGTGGAAATAGTAGCAGGTAAAGTCATCAGGTTGCAGGTTAAGTTTGCTTCGGCGTGCTAACATTTTCCTATAAATAGAGGGCTAAGTTAGAATTGAAAATCACACCAGAAACAAGTTTTCTCTCTTTCTCTCTCTAGATTATGGAGTGTATTTTGTGAGTATTTAGATACTTTGAGAGTTTTTATTCATCAGAGCAAGTTTCTTTCAGCCTTATACCGGTATTCCGACTAGAAGTACTGATATTTTGAGGTAAGGGATATTATTTTCTTCTTAAATGATATTATTTTATTCAATATCATTATGCTGAAATATTGACATGAGTTTTTATCAAATTTGAAACTTTTGAGTCGGGGTTAATATTCACGTATACGGCACTATTCACGTATACGGCACTATTCACGAATACGGCACTATTCACCGAAAAATAAAATTTTCTCTTTTTGTCCAAGATGTCTATTATGGTTACTATCTTTGATTGTATCCATGTTTTGATCTTTATTTTTGAATTCTGCTTCACAATTGATTATTATGAAGTATTATTGATCTTGGATAAACTGTTATACGAATCCCTACTATTTGTTCTTTTATCTCACTGGATTCGTTCTCTTTAAGATATTTTTCATCATCCTCAGTCCTAAATGATGATATTACTGAATATCTTTGGCCTGTAGTCCAAAGATGTATGATTACTGGATGAGTATCTTTGGCCTGTAATGCAAAGATGAACAGGTGTTGAAATGAACATGACTGACAGGTGATACAAATGAATATCTTTGGCCTGTAGTGCAAAGATGAATATTTGAATAAAGATGATTATTAATTGATGTTACAGTGATAAAATATTGATGATGGACTTTTAAATCTTAGAAGATAGTAGAATTCATTCTCTACTTGACTCTTCTAATGGTTTGTTGTTTCCGCTGCAGTTGCTGATCTAAAACTTGTTGTCGATTATATTCTATCATATTTTTCCCTGTTGAATACTAATGATAATTTGTTGTATATTATCTTAGTCATAATATTCTTTACTGGGCTAGTTGAGCTCACCCTTTTCCTTTTTGTTCCATTTTTCTTCTCAGGATGTGAGAACATAGCAGAATCTAGTCGAGGTATGGAGTGATGGTTCTAGAAAGATGTTTTTAGCAGTCCTCACTATTTCTATAAAATAGTGTTTGAATAATTGTATTGAGGACTTATTTGAGTGTGGATATTGTCTAGAAGACAATATTTGTATTTAAACTCACAGTATGTGTTGTCGTATTTTGCACGACAATTGTATTATTGAAGTTGTAGTTTGCTTTCTGTACCATGTATTTGACGACTCAGAATGGTATCAGAGCTTAGGGATGCGATCCCTGGCTGAGATGTGAGACAAGAACTAGGAGGGAGAGACGGGAAATTCCTTCACTAGTATGACCTGACTAAGTTTATTTGGTGTTTATTTGGTCGGTCAGAGTATAGAGATAATATATGACATGACTATTAACCCTTGTTTTATAGCAGTATTTAAGAATGGCAGCTGAGAACGTTAATAATGGAGTAAATCAGACCGTGGAGACACCTTTGATCACCACCCAGGGGAACGTGCAACAGGAAGGCAATATTCCTCCTGTAAACAACGTTACCGAGCAAACGATGAATGATGGAATGTTTAGGAGCTTTTTGCAGTTCATGCAAAATCAGACGAGGGAGACTCGTGTGCAGAATACAGGTGGAAATGATAACAACGCGCGGTTTGTCACAGCCAAGCAGTTCAAAGAATTGGGACCACCAGAATTTAAGGAAAAGCCTGATCCGATCATGGCGGAAACGTGGGTCAAGCAAATTATCAAGATATTCGATGTCTTGGGATGCACGGAGGAACAGAAGGTTCCATTCGCCACCTTTATGTTCCGCGGTGAGGCAGACTACTGGTGGGAGTCTGTGAAGCGTACCTATCCTGACGCACTCAACATGTCCTGGGAAACATTTCAAAAATTGTTCAATGACAAGTACTTTCCTGAAAGTATTCGTCATGTGAAGGTGGTGGAGTTTATCAGACTGGAACAAAACAACATGACGGTGTCCCAGTACGAGGCGAAGTTTGCAAAGTTATCCAGGTTTGCACCTCATTTGGTCGAAAATGAGAAACGAATGACAAGGATGTTTCTGAGAGGTCTAAAACCCGAGATAACACAATATCTTATCTCTCATAAATTTTCTTTATATTCAGATGTTGTAAACATGGCTCAATTATTAGAGCGAGATAATGAGTATGTGCAACCGAGGGACCACAACCAGGGTCATACCGGTGGCGGCAGTCATCGAAGCAATGAAAACCAGCAGGGAGGAAAATATTCGGACAAAAGCGGTAACCACTCTGGTGGTAATCGTGGTCATGGTATCGGGAGGAGATTTCAAGAAGAGAAGGTACAACAATGATAACGTGAAGACGTCAGCACAAACATCAACTATTTCTAGGGGAGGAGAACGACCACCGGTCGTATGTTACAAATGTGGGAAAGAGGGACATATCAGCCCAAACTGCCCACAACAATCCAAGGTATGTTATAACTGTGGAAAGGAGGGTCATATAGCTCGAGAGTGTTCTGTAGCAAAACCAAGTTCAGCGGGGATGGTGACTCCAAAAGCTGTCCCGGATAAGTCAAAATCAGCGGTTCCTGGAAGAGCGTTTGTCGTGACTGGCCAAAACGCGAGAAACCCGAACGAGTAATCACGGGTAAGCTAATCTTAAATTCCTGCGAAGTTTATACTTTACTAGATACCGGTTCTACCCATTCTTTTATCTCTCCTGCTTGTGCTCAACGTTTAAACTTGACTCCAGAGAAATTGGACTTTGACTTATCTGTTGAAACTCCATTGGGTGAAACCTTCGTTACATCTATAGTTTATAAATCTTGCATGATCTAAGTTGGCACTATCACATTACCTGTTGATTTTATCTCTTTAAAGATACTTGCTTTTGATGTGATTTTAAGAATTGATTGGTTAACCACTCATCATGCTAAAATTGATTGTTTTCGTAAGATTGTTAGTTTTCATATTTTTCATCATCCTCAGTCCTAAATGATGATATTACTGTATATTTTTGGTCTGTAGTGCAAAGATGAATGATTAACTGATGAATATCTTTAGCCATAGTGCAAAGATGAACAGGTGTTCAGATGAACATGACCAACTGGTGATACAAATGAATATCTTTGGCCTGTAGTGCAAAGATAAATATTTGATTCAAGATGTATATTGATTCATGTTGCAGGGATAAAATATTGATGATGGACTTTTAAATTTTAGAAGATAGTAGAATTCATTCTCTACTTGACTCTTCTAATGGATTATTGTTTCCACTGCAGTTGTTGATCTAAAATTTGTTGTCTATTATATTCTATAAGATTTTTCCCTATTGAAGACTAACGATAATTTGTTCTATATTATCTTAGTCATAATATTCTTTACTGGGCTAGTTGAGCTCACCCTTTTCCCTTTTTCCTTTTTGTTCCATTTTTCTTCTTAGGAAGCGAGAATATAGCGGGAAGTAGTCGGGGTGTGGAGTGATGTTCCAAGGCAGTTGTTTTAATAGTCCTCACTATTTTGTAAAATAGTGTATCAATAATTGTAATGAGGACTTATTTGAGTGTGGATATTGTCTATAAGACAATATTTGTATTTTAACTCACAGTTTATGTGTTGTCGTATTTTGCACGACAATTGTATTAATAAAGTTGTAGTTATTTCAGTACCATGTTTTGGCGACTTAGAATGGGTGATGTATACCTGTTTTAGGGGCGTCACATTAGTCATGATATTCTTTACTGGGCTATTTGTGCTCACCCTTTTGCTTCACAATTCCTTTTAGGTAATAAGAGTGTAGCTGGGCCGAGCGGGGGTAACAGAGGAATAGAACGGTGGTCTATAGCTATTGAGATTTCCCCTAAAACAGTATGGAACTAATTTTATTGAGAATTTTAGATAAGTGTGTCGTATTTTATACGTCATTTAACCGTTGATTTTGGTGAACCGAATAGGGTGAGGTGAACCCAACTTTGGAAGGGTGTTTTGCAACTATCATACAAGATGTCTAATGACATACGACTTCGTGTTATCATAAGACAAGGTTGTGCACATCTACTTGCTGAGTATATCTACGAGCACTACCTATATAATCTTGGAGTTTGGTTGAAATATAATTCCCAATTAAAGACAATGAAAATAATTATATGTCAAGAGAAGACTCACCATTGGAAAGAACATAATAGTAATCTTCTTGTTTTTCTTTGGGGTCTATTGGGTCAACCAAGGATAATTCTCGAGTCATATGATATCTATTATAACTTAGATGCATGGCCTCTCATGTAGGAAGGTTTCCTTGAGCAATTTCCAAATATTTTAATTTCTAAAAAAGTTATTGATTGTACCTTTATATAAGGTATCAATGTGATGTGTTATCCAGGTAAAGGGATGAGCGTCACAGTTGGTATCTATTTGTATTAAAACTCACAGCATATGTGTTGTCGTATTTTGCTTGACAATTGTAATAATGAAGTTTGTAGTTGTTTTTTGTACCATGTATTTGGCGACTCAGAATGGGTTGGGTGGATTGGACCTATTTTGGGGGCGTCACAAAAATCCTATAGAAGATCGCTGAATAGGAATGTCTGAAGTTTTTCAAAGAATATGTTGTTTATCAGTTCGGCATCCCGTGGGTCATGGTTTCGGATAATGGCAGGCAGTTTGTGGGGTCAAAAATTAAAGTTTTTTTGAAAGAGTTGGCCATTTAGCACAGAAAGACTTTGGTTGCCCACCCCCAGTCAAATGGACAAGTACAAGTCACCAACCAAACTCTACTTAATGGAATTAAAAGAAGGTTTGATGAGTTGAAAGGGTGCTGGCCGAAGAATTGCTTAGCATCTTATGGGTATATTGGACTACCCCGAGGACGACAACTAGAGATTCACCATTTAGATTTGCTTATGGGATCGATGCACTTATACCAGTTGAGATTGGGTCCCCTACACTTCAGATCAGTTAGTACAAAGAACTATACAATGATGAAGGCCTACGACTAAATTTGGACCTTTTGGAGGAAGTTCGACATTCAGCTCTGGTAAGATTGGTTGTCTATCAAAAGCGAACAACCCGACACTATAAACAAAAAGTGAACCAAAGAAGGTTTGAGGTCGGAGACTTGGTGCTTTGAGAAACAGAGACATCTACCCCCCAGAACACGGGCAAGTTGATGCCGAACTGAGAGGGGCCATATGAGGTGATAGAAGTGTTGAAGCCAGGTACTTTTCGTCTTCGAGTAATGGATGGATCAAAGATAAAGAACACATGGCATGCTGGGAGACTTAGGAGATATTATCAGTAAAAGCTATGTAGTTCTTTCATTCTTTTATTTCATCCATTTCTGTAAACTCTTTTATTTATCAATAAAATAAAAAGAAATTTTTTGGCAAAATTTGTACTTCATTTATGTTCATATGTTTTTACATAACTAATCAGAAAAGTTACAAACAAAAGTGATCAGAAAAGGTACAAACAAAAGTGATCATAAAAGTTACAAACAAAAGTTCTAAAGTAATTATTTGTTCGAAGAATCATCCTCAGCCACAGAATCTTCATCCGAAGAATCGAGGACAGAAGTATCTAGGCCAGCAGCCATCAGCTTCGCCCGAACTTTTTCCCGATAAGCTTCACAGCCTTTGGTAAACTGGGACACAATCTTTTTAGTAAGTTCGGGTGATACCTCGTACTCTTGGATCACTTGCTGCTTGGCCTCCTCAGACATGATGGGGTATTAACCTTTAAACTCGGCGCATTCCTTCTCTAAGGCAGTATTTTTTTTCATTAGCACCATCATTTGTGCTTGTTTTGATTATCAAGACCGACATACTCCTTCTAAAGGATATAGATCTATTACTTGAGCTCGTGAGTCTGATGTTCGGACTTCTTCAGTATGTTTTGGGTGTCAGTATGCTGATCTTTCTCTTTTTTCAAACCCGATTTCAGAGCTCGGACCTCGGCCTCCTTCAACTACACTTCTTTTTTGGTTGATTTTGCCAGAGGAGGGATGACTCTGGCAAGGATAGCATTGGCCTGTAATAAGTTGGGATATGTATAAAGCATGACAAAAATGGGTTAATCAAAGAGTTACTATCGTTTATCGAGTTTACCTGGCATTGGTGCTTGACATACTCGATAAGGTAGTCTTCAGAAGTATACCCTTTGAACCACTAATCGTCTTCGGACAGCCTAAAGTGCTCAAGCTGGTCAAAGGGGAATGGCCCCGAAGGGCTTTTGGACCAGAACGTTGCCGTTGAAGGCTCTCTTCCTGAGGGTTTGGCAAAAAAGGTTTATTTTGTTGCAGGGGTAGCCTCTATTATTTGAAGATCGAGATCTTCTATTCGGCATGGCCTTTTGGAGAGAGGTTCGAGAGTCTCCTCCTCGATTTCTTTAGGATCTTCAGGTTCAGTAGTAGGTAGTTTGTTTAAGGAAAGGGGTTGTACAGTGGGAGGCTGAGGGGCAACTAGAGGGGATGACTTGGTGGGGGCCTTGGCTAGAAGCTTCTTTTTGTTTTTCTTCAATAAGGCCATCTTTTTCGACTTATCCATCTTCACTATGCCCTTTTTGTTGGCAGTTTCGGGGTTTATTGAGGTTCGGGGTGATAAAGCTGAAGATAAGCCAATGGAAAGTTCTGATAGGGGAATGATCTCTTCTTCAAGAGACTCATCGGTGATGGGTTGGCGAATTGGTTCGGTCTCTTTGGGTAAACGGGTGAAGGTTTCTTCTACTCCATCGGGCTTAAAGATTGTTACTATAGATAAGTAAACAAATTGAAAGGATCATTCGAAAAACAAATTGAAGGATGAATTTAAATATTGAAAGGGTTTAGGATCAATGACTTACATCCATGTTTGTAAAGCCAGGCCTCGTTGGACAAGACCTCTAATCCCCAATCAGTCTTCTTTATTCTCTAATAGAATTCTTTGAAGGCATCTTTGCGATCCTTCGGGAAACGAAAAACTTTAACGATGGGGTCTTCGAGGGTGGCCCAGTTAGGAAGAAGCTTGAGGTCGGTGCCCTTCACAAAGATCCATTGAGGGTGTCACCCTTTATTGCTAGAGGGAGTTTTCATGAAGGTGGCTCAGCTAGGTTGTCGGTTCAGTTTCCGAAGCCCAGGTTCCATGGATCTACCGACGCTGAATAGAACGGAAAAGAAGTCTAATCCAGGGGTAATTTGTGACGCCCCCAAAATTAGGTATACATCACCCATCTTGAGTCGCCAGATACGTGGTACATAATTCAAATACAACTTAATAATACAACTGTCGTGTACAATACGACAAAACATAAATTGTGAGTTTGAATACAAATATTATCTTCTAGAGAGTATCCATACTCAAAAGGAGTCCTCATTACAATTATTATCACACTATTACATAGAATAGTGAGGACTACTAATGCTATCATCTAGGACCATCACTCTGTTCCCCGACTAGTCCCAACTACGTTCTCATTTCCTGAAGAGAACAGTGAAAGAAAGGGTGAGCTCAACTAGCCCAGTAAGAAATATTATGACCAAGATAATGCAGAATAAATTATCATTAGTCTTCAACAATGTTAAACTGATAAAATACAATTGACATCAAGTTTAACTGCAGCGGATCAAGCAATCCATTAAAAGAGTCAAGTAGAGAATAAAATCTACTATCTTTTATGATTTAAAAGGTTTTTCATGACTTTTATCGCTGGGACTCAGCTTAATAAATAATCCACATCATCGAATCACCCATGCACTACGGCCAAGGATATTCTTTAGTATCACGACTACGAATTATCCATGCACTACGGCTAAAGATAATCAAGTTTTCATCAACGGTCCTGATCATGTCATAAAATAATTCATTTCTGCACTACGGCCAAAGAGAATCCATAGCCATAATTATACCAAAAACTGTTCATCAATGCACTACGGGCCAATGAGGACTTTTTCCACATCATTTGTAATATTACGATCATGATTACACCGATTAATCCCTGGTCATAATCATACCAAGTCCATCTATGCACTACAGGCCATAGATGACTTTCAACAAAATATAAACATGAGGATGATGATAATGATATAAGAATTCAATAAAACAAGTTCAAGAATTAATTTATCCAGGAATTAACAACGTCCAAATTGTCAACAAGATACTGCTTTGTGGAGTGAAATTCAAGAATTCTTAGAAGAATATTTCCATGAAAAGATACTAGATGAAGCGCAAATATCAAAGATATTACACTAATTTCATGGATTATAGAAGTCCAAGTGTTAACCAACTGAGTATAATAAAGAATGGAATAACAAAAGAAATCACCATGCATGCGATAGACCGCACAGACAGGTTATTCCAATAGAATAATAAATAATAGAACCAGGTCCGGTGTAAAACGCATAGACAGGATATTCCAACAAAATAATAATAAAGACGGAACCAGGTCCGGTGTAAAATACACAGACAGGATGTTCCAACAGAATAATAATAAAGACGGAACCAGGTCCGGTGTAAAACACACAGACAGGATGTTCCAACAGAATAATAATAAAGACGGAACCAGGTTCGGTGTAAAACACACAGACAGAATGTTCCAACAGAATAATAATAAAGACGGAACCAGGTCTGGTTTAAAAAACACAGACAGGATGTTCTAACAGAATAATAATAAAGACGGAACCCGATCCGGTGTAAAACATACAGACAGGATTTTCCAACAGAATAATAATAAAGTCAGAACCAGGTCCGATGTAAAACATACAGACAGGATGTTCCAACAGAATAATAATAATGACAGAACCAGGTCCGGTGTAAAACACACAGACAGGATGTTCCAACAGAATAATAATAAAGACAGAACCAGGTCCGGTGTAAAACACACAGACAGGATGTTCCAACAGAATAATAGAAGAATATCACCAAGTATAGGGTAGACCGCGTATACTGGTTATTCCAACAGAATATTAAATAATGGAATAACAGAAGTTCTCTTCATGAATATAAAAGAAATAATACCCCTTACGGGTACAACAAATAATATTCCTTACCGTAAAAGAAACTTAATATCGGAGTAGTGAAGTAGCAGAATACTTTTCTCCTCTCTCTCTATAATTTCTCTCTCTAGAGTTTCAGTGAATTCGTAAGAAATAATGAAGGAATGAGCTTCTATTTATTGGAAAATGGAATGCATAGTAACTAATCCATGAACGGTCTAGATTGATTTACTTTAATCTGACGGTCCATATTTAAAGAAAAATCTTTTAAATAAAATATAATATATTCTATTTATTGAATAACTTTAATAAAATATTCTGTTTTAAATAAAAAGTTGTTTCTGTTTTATTACGTTAATAATACGAATAAAACAAAACTTCATTATCGCTAAATAATTCATATTATTAATTGACAATAATTGAATCAAACTGAGTGAATAATCACGTAAGCCTCAATAATCAATACCGTATGCTACTATGCAACCACACGTATTACTGTACTTTTACTACCTAGTAGTTCAACAGTATCAACGGTAAAACTTCCGCCATTATTTTTAATAAAATATTTTTGTCGTTTTCTCAATCCAACAATAATTCTGTTGTGGGGTCCACCAATAATTGTGCCGTCGTACAAATATTCTCCGACAAAAATAATATTCCCCGACGAATCGAATATAATACAACAACTTGTATACTTTGTAAAATTTATAAATACTACCCACAACTATAATATTATCTCAAATTCATACCATAATAAAAAAAATATTTCAAAAAAAATTAAATCTTTATTCATAAAATCTGAGGTTTCACAATCTCCCCTCCTTATGAAATTTCGCCCTCGAAATTTACGTACATACCTGGTATGCCAAACAGATGAGGACACTTCATCAGATTCTAACTCTTGAGGTATAACCTTTGAGTGTTGAATACATTCCAGGATTTTAACAGGTACATCTTCATACGTTAAATTATCCGCAATCTTGTCCGATTCTAAGTCAATAATGTGGTTCGGGTCGTCCACATATTTACGTAACATCAATACGTTAAAAAATGTTATGAACACGCGACATACTTGACGGTAAAACGAGTCTATAAGCCACAGTTCCTACTTGATCGAGGATTTCAAATGGGCCAATTAAATCGAGGGTTGAGATTTCCTCTCTTCATTGATTCTTGCTTCTAGAATATCGCCCTCTTGAACCTTCTTCTTAGTATTCATCAGCTCCGGGTCCGTAGCTTGCACGGCTTTAACTTTATCTATTAAAGTCGATTATAATCGTATATTCGTTATCTTCACGTGGGTCCCTAGAGTCTTTAACTCTATCTTCATCATTTGTAGGTTATACGAAATGGGTCTTTGTGTTAACAACATCTCACTCGCATACGATCTTCTACTCAACGCGTCAGCTACCACGTTCGCACTTCCACGATGATATTGAATGGTACGATCGTAATCTTCAACAGCTCGAGTCAACGTCTTCGGCGCATAATACGTTCGTTTTAGTTGAAAAAAAATATTTGAGGGTTTAAGAAATGGGTTTTGTACTGGGGTCAATACAAAATTCGATTTCATGCTCTGGGGTAGGCTAAGAAGTATTCAAGAATACATAAGGAAATTTATTAACAATAGAAATATCATTCAAAACTGTGACCCTCATCCAAGACTTGGATAACATGTCACATTGATACCTATCAACTTGTCATCGTCATTCATAACGTCTCCTACGAAAAGTCTAGCTTCGGTGCATTCCACATAAGGAAGTCATCAGCAAAAGGCTCGGGGCTCTTTACTTATGGCTTGATATGACAATGATTGACTTTAGTGGTTTGGTTACTTGAATTCGCATAATAGGTTGGATAGGAATATGAAAGCTAACAACCTTACGAAAAGCATGATGAGAAGTTACCCAATCGTTTCCAAAAATCACATCAATGCAAGTATTTTCAAAGAGATAAGATCGACAAGTAACGTGAAAGTGTTGATTTGAACAAGATTTATAAATAGTGGAGGTAACGAAGGTTTCTCCCAATTGAGTTTAAATAGATATATCAAAGTCTAACTTCTCCGGAGTTAAGTTCAAACATTGAACACAACTAGGTGAAATAAAAGAGTGACTAGAACCGGTATCTAACACGGTATAGACTTCGCAAGAGTTTATGACTAACATACCCGTGATAATTTTATCCAGGTTCCTCGTCACGAAAAAAAATATTCTCTCTTAAACTACCAGCTTTGCCTTGTCTGGGACATCCTTTGGTATCACTATCCCAGCTGGACTTGACTTCACCATACGACAAAATCGAGCTAGGTGACCTTCTCTTCCATAATTAAAACACGCTTTGGATTGCTGCGTACAGTTTGGACGGATGTATCCCTCATGTCCGCACTTGAAACATACGACAAGTGGTCGTTCTTCTTCCTTTGAAATGGGTGCTGGTGTTGACGTCTTCACATCATTGTTGAACCTTCTCTTCTTGAAATGTCCATTCTTATTGTTTTGACCATGATTACCATCGAAGTGGTTACCATTTCTGGCATGTTGATTCCCTCCATGCTTATTGTCACCGCTTTGATGACTGTTATCACCGGTATTATCATTTTGTCGGCTGTTCTCTTTTGATTTCTCTTTTGATTGTGTTGACTCATTATCGCGCTCTACTAACTGAGCCCAATTTACAACATCTGAATACAAACACAGTTTATGAGAAATAAGATGTTGACGTATCTCAGGTTTTAAACCTTGCAAAAATATTCGCGTCATTCGCTCTTCATTATCCACCAAGTAGGACACAAACTGGGATAACTCAGTAAATTTAGCCTCATACTTCGACACGGTCATATTATTTTGCTCCAGCTTGATAAACTCCACCTCCTTCATGTGACGAATACTCTCGGGAAAGTACTTATCGTTGAATAGCTCTTGGAACTTCTCCCAAGACATCTTGAGTGCGTCAGGCTGGGTACGTTTTACAGATTCCCACCAGTGATCTGCCTCTTCACGCAACATAAAGGTGGTAAAGAGAACCTTTTGCTCCTCGAAGCATCCCAAGACATCAAATATCTTGGTGATCTGCTTTAACCACGTCTCTGCCTTAAGTGGTTCTGACTTTCCCAAAAACTCCGGTGGTCCCAGCTCCTTGAATTTCTTAGCGGTGACCAACCATGGGTTGCCATTGTTTCCACCTACATTATGAACAGGAGCCGCCTTCGCCTGATGTTGCATGAATTCTAAAAAGCTCTTAAACGTACCGTCGTTCGTCAATTGATCAATTTTGTTGTTTACAGGAGGATTATCGCCATACTGTTGCACATTGTCATTATTATTGATCTGTGGAGACTCAACGGTCTCCTGTGCTCCATTGCTTATCTCAACATTTTCAGATGCCATTTTCAAATACTGTTAAAAAATAAGGGTTAATTAGCATATCACATATTATCTCTATACTCTGACCGACCAATTAAATAACAAGTAAACTTAGGTAGGTCATACTAGCGAAGGAATTCCCCGTCTCTCCCCTCCTAGTTCTATTCTCACATCCTAGCCAGGGATCATATCCCTAAGCTTTGATACCAACTGTGACGCCCCCAAAATTAGGTATACATCACCCATCTTGAGTCTCCAGATACATGGTACAGAATTCAAATACAACTTAATAATACAACTGTCGTGTACAATACGACAAAACATAAACTGTGAGTTTGAATACAAATATTGTCTTCTAGAGAGTATACATACTCAAAAGGAGTCATCATTATAATTATTATCACACTATTACTTAGAATAGTGAGGACTAATAATGTTATCATCTAGGACCATCACTCTGTTCCCCGACTAGTCCCAGCTACGTTCTCATTTCCTAAAGAGAACAATGAAAGAAAGGGTGAGCTCAACTAGCCCAGTAAGAAATATTATGACTAAGATAATACAGAATAAATTATCATTAGTCTTCAACAATGTTAAACTGATAAAATACAATAGACATCAAGTTTAACTGCAGCGGATCAAGCAATCTATTAAAAGAGTCAAGTAGAGAATAAAATCTACTATCTTTTATGATTTAAAAGGTTTTTCATGACTTTTATCGTTGGGACTCAGCTTAATAAATAATCCACATCATCGAATCACCCCTGCACTACGACCAAGGATAATCTTTAGTATCACGACCACGAATTATCCATGCACTACGGCTAAAGATAATCATGTTTTCATCAACGGTCCTGATCATGTCATAAAATAATTCATCTCTGCACTACGGCCAAAGAGAATCCATAGCCATAATCATATCAAAAACTGTCCATCAATGCACTACGGGCCAATGAGGACTTTTTTCACATCATTTGTAATATTACGGTCATGATTACACCAATTAATCCATGGTCATAATCATACCAAGTCCATCTATGCACTACAGGCCATAGATGACTTTTAACAAAATATAAACATGAGGATGATGACAATGATATAAGAATTCAATAAAACAAGTTCAAGAATTAATTTATCCAGGAATTAACAACGTCCAAATTGTCAACATGATACTGCTTTGTGGAGTGAAATTCAAGAATTCTTAGAAGAATATTTCCATGAAAAGATACTAGATGAAGCGCAAATATCAAAGATATTACACTAATTTCATGGATTATAGAAGTCAAAGTGCTAACCAACTGAGTATAATAAAGAATGGAATAATAAAAAAAATCACCATGCATGCGATAGACCGCACAGACAGGTTATTCTAACAGAATAATAAATAATAGAACCAGGTCCGGCGTAAAACGCACAGACAGGATATTCCAACAGAATAATAATAAAGACGGAACCAGGTCCGGTGTAAAACACACAGACATGATGTTCCAACAGAATAATAATAAAGAAGGAACCAGGTCCGGTGTAAAAAACACAGACAAGATGTTCCAACAGAATAATAATAAAGACGGAACCAGGTCCGGTGTAAAACACACAGACAGGATGTTCCAACAGAATAATAATAAAGACAGAACCAGGTCTGGTGTAAAACACACAGACAGGATGTTCCAACAGAATAATAATAAAGACGGAACCAAGTCCGGTGCAAAACACACAGACAGGATGTTCCAATAGAATAATAATAAAGACGGAATCAGGTCCGGTGTAAAACACACAGACAGGATGTTCCAACAGAATAATAATAAAGACGGAACCAGGTCCGGTGTAAAACACACAGACAGGATGTTCCAACAGAATAATAGAAGAATGTCACCAAGTATAGGGTAGACCGCGTATACAGGTTATTCCAACAGAATAATAAATAATGGAATAACAGAAGTTCTCTTCATAAATACAAAAGAAATAATACCCCTTACGGGTACAACAAATAATATTCCTTATCGTAAAAGAAACTTGATATCGGAGTAGTGAAGTAGCAGAATACTTTTCTCCTCTCTCTCTATAATTTCTCTCTCTAGAGTTTCAGTGAATTCGTAAGAAATAATGAAGGAATGAGTTTCTATTTATAGGAAAATGGAATGCATAGTAACTAATCCATGAACGGTCCAGATTGATTTACTTTAATCTGACGGTCCATATTTAAAGAAAAATCTTTTAGATAAAATATAATATATTCTATTTATAGAATAACTTTAATAAAGTATTCTGTTTTATATAAAAAGATGCTTCTGTTTTATTATGTTAATAATACGAATAAAACAAAACTTCATTGTCGCTAAATAATTCATATTATTAATTGACAATAATTGAATCAAACTGAGTGACTAATCACGTAAGCCTCAATAATCAATATCGTATGCTACTATGCAACCACACGTATTACTGTACTTTTACTACCGAGTAGTTCAACAGTATCAACGGTAAAACTTCCGCCGTTATTTTTAATAAAATATTTTTGCCGTTTTCTCAATCCGACAATAATTTCGTTGTGGGGTCCACCAATAATTGCGTCGTCGCACGAATATTCTCCGACAAAAATAATATTCTCCGACCAATCGAATATAATACAACAACTTGCATACTTTATAAAATTTATAAATACTACCCACAACTATAATATTATCTCAAATTCACACCAAAATAAAAAAAAATATTTCGAAAAAATTAAATCTTTATTCATAAAATCTGAGGTTTCACATAATTCCTTGCTCCTAGCAGAGGGCGATGAAGCTTACCAGTTGTATGTAGGAGTTTGGCATAAGTTGTGCGAACCCGATGCCCACAAAGCCCAAGAAGGAAGAGATGAACTCGGGCAGTGGAAACCAGACCCCATACTTCAGAGCCCAAAGAGGAATATCGACCCATTCACCTTCGGGACGCCAATACATTCTTTCGTTGGAGTCTGGCACCCAAATTTTGTACTCCTTCGGGATGTTGAATAGGGTCCGAATGTCAAAAATTTAGGAGGGGAGAATGGAGGATTTGGTGTTTATATAGGTGAAATCGCTCTCTAATGAATAGAAGGTTCATATTCTTGTTTCTATGAGATTGGGGGTAGTAGACGATGAGGGGATATGCGTGTTGGGTGGAGGAGCCGGTAAATTGACGGGAACTAAATCGGTGGTGTTAATGGTGTTAGGGTTGGGAATGACGTCGATTGTAAGACCCCAGCTTATTAATGAATAAAGTCAAATTTTCTCTAAATATTATTGTGAATAATAAGGGGTTAATTTGATATAATATTTTGGTTATGGGTGAAATGTGTAAATTTTACAAAATAAACAAGTGGTTATAAAATATTCATTTTGTCGGGGAATATTCGTTTGGTCGTGGAATATTTTTGCCGTCGGGGAATATTCGTACGACAGCGCAGCCTTGTGTGGGCCCCATAACGGAAAGCGATTGGATGAAGAAAATGACAAGTATAAGTTGTTTATAAATAACGGCGTAGTTGTTACCGTTAATACTGTTGGAATACCCGGTGGTTAAAATACAGTAGCACACGGTATTGCACCAATTATTGATTCTTACGTAAGAAGGCACTACTCAATAATTGTTACAGTAGTTATTGTTCAATATTTTATTTTATTGATTCAATAATTACTGCGTTGATATTTTATATTATTGTTGTTTCAATAATTGTTGCTGCACAGTATTTTCCTTTATCAGATCAATAATTCATATTATTTGAATAATATTATTAGATAACATTATTAGTAATGTCTAGAAAGTTCTGTCTAAGGAGAGGTTTGGTCATCTAATTGCGCGCCAGTAAGGAGAAATCCTTATTGGAAAGCCCCCTCTTTCCTGGGAACGGCCTGGTTGTCATAAATGTGATTCTGTAATATTATTTGTGAATAATTAATTATTGATTCATATGATAAGGAAATATTTATTTTATGTGGATATAAATGAGGGATATATTTTTGTGGTTAAAAATGAAGGAGTTAATGTTGAGGTTTTATCAGTATTTTTGTCGGAATGGAGGTATTAAAAATCAGGATTTTTGAGATATTTTGCGGGGGTTATAATTTTTAATCCGACCGTTGGATCGTGGTAATTTTTGGATATGTTATACATATATAAGTTGAGTATATGTCCACAAATTTTGAACCGTTAAAAATGAACGTATGATTTATTATGAATTTTACGAGATGACTGGTTCAGAAATTGTTGAATTTTCGGAGTTAATCATTTTGATGGAAAATTCTAGAATTGGTGGGCCCCACTCTCGGTTGGTGAAAAATGTGCTGAGATTTTTATTCAAATGTGGTGAGTGGAAATAGTAGCAGGTAAAGTCATCAGGTTGCAGGTTAAGTTTGCTTCGGCGTGCTAACATTTTCCTATAAATAGAGGGATAAGTTAGAATTGAAAATCACACCAGAAACAAGTTTTCTCTCTTTCTCTCTCTAGATTATGGAGTGTATTTTGTGAGTATTTAGATACTTTGAGATTTCTATTCATCAGAGTAAGTTTCTTTCAGCCTTATACCGGTATTCCGACTAGAAGTACTGATATTTTTGAGGTAAGGGATATTATTTTCTTCTTAAATGATATTATTTTATTCAATATCATTATGCTGAAATATTGACATGAGTTTTTATCAAATTTAGAACTTTTGTGTCGGGGTTAATATTCACGTATACGGCACTATTCACGTATACGGCACTATTCACGAATACGGCACTATTCACCGAAAAAAAAAACCCTTTTTGTCCAAGATGTCTATTATGGTTACTATCTTTGATTGTATCCATGTTTTGATCTTTATTTTTGAATTCTGCTTCACAATTGATTATTATGAAGTATTATTGATCTTGGATAAACTGTTATACGAATCCCTACTATTTGTTCTTTTATCTCACTAGATTCGTTCTCTTTAAGATATTTTTCATCATCCTCAGTCCTAAATGATGATATTACTGAATATCTTTGGCCTGTAGTGCAAAGATGTATGATTACTGGATGAATATCTTTGGCCTGTAATGTAAAGATGAACAGGTGTTGAAATGAACATGACTGACAGGTGATACAAATGAGTATATTTGGCCTGTAGTGCAAAGATGAATATTTGAATAAAGATGATTATTAATTGATGTTACAGTGATAAAATATTGATGATAGACTTTTAAATCTTAGAAGATAGTAGAATTCATTCTCTACTTGACTCTTCTAATGGTTTGTTATTTCCGCTGCAGTTGCTGATCTAAAACTTGTTGTCGATTATATTCTATCAGATTTTTTCCTGTTGAATACTAATGATAATTTATTGTATATTATCTTAGTCATAATATTCTTTACTGGGCTAGTTGAGCTCACCCTTTTCCTTTTTGTTCCATTTTTCTTCTCAGAAGGTGAGAACATAGCAGGATCTAGTCGGGGTATGGAGTGATGGTTCTAGAAAGATGTTTTTAGCAGTCCTCACTATTTCTGTAAAATAGTGTTTGAATAATTGTATTGAGGACTTATTTGAGTGTGGATATTGTCTAGAAGACAATATTTGTATTTAAACTCACAGTATGTGTTGTCGTATTTTGCACGACAATTGAATTATTGAAGTTGTAGTTTGCTTTCTGTACCATGTATTTGACGACTCAGAATGGGTGTTGTATACCTATTTTGGGGGCGTCACAGTTGGTATCAGAGCTTAGGGATGCGATCCCTGGCTGAGATGTGAGACAAGAACTAGGAGGGGAGAGATGAGAAATTCCTTCGCTAGTATGACCTGACTAAGTTTATTTGGTGTTTATTTGGTCGGTCAGAGTATAGGGATAATATATGACATGACTATTAACCCTTGTTTTATGGCAGTATTTAAGAATGGCAACTGAGAACGTTAATAATGGAGTAAATCAGACCGTGGAGACACCTTTGATCACCACCCAGGGGAACGTGCAACAGGAAGGCAATATTCCTCCTGTAAATAACGTTACCGAGCAAACGATGAATGATGGAATGTTTAGGAGCTTTTTGCAGTTCATGCAAAATCAGACGAGGGAGACTCGTGTGCAGAATACAGGTAAAAATGATAACAACGCGCGGTTTGTCACAGCCAAGCAGTTCAAAGAATTGGGACCACCAGAATTTAAGGAAAAGCCGGATCCGATCATGGCGGAAACGTGGGTCAAGCAAATTATCAAGATATTCGATGTCTTGGGATGCACGGAGGAACAGAAGGTTCCATTCGCCACCTTTATGTTCCGCGGTGAGGCAGATTACTGGTGGGAGTCTGTGAAGCGTACCTAGCCTGACGCACTCAACATGTCCTTGGAAACATTTCAAAAACTGTTCAATGACAAGTACTTTCCTGAAAGTATTCGTCATATGAAGGAGGTGGAGTTTATCAGACTAGAACAAAACAACATGACGGTGTCCCAGTACGAGGCGAAGTTTGCAGAGTTATCCAGGTTTGCACCTCATTTGGTCGAAAATGAGCAACGAATGACAAGGATGTTTCTGAGAGGTCTAAAACCCGAGATTCGACAATATCTTATCTCTCAAAAATTTTCTTTATATTCAGATGTTGTAAACAGGGCTCAATTATTAGAGCGAGATAATGAGTATGTGCAACCGAGGGACCACAACCAGGGTCATACCGGTGGCGGCAGTCATCGAAGCAATGAAAACCAGCAGGGAGGAAAATATTCGGACAAAAGCGGTAACCACTCTGGTGGTAATCGTGGTCGTGGTATCGGGAGGAAATTTCAAGAAGAGAAGGTACAACAATGATAACGTGAAGACGTCAGCACAAACATCAACTGTTTCTAGGGGAGGAGAACGACCACCGGTCGTATGTTACAAATGTGGGAAAGAGAGACATATTAGCCCAAACTGCCCACAACAATCCAAGGTATGTTATAACTGTGGAAAGGAGGGTCATATAGCTCGAGAGTGTTCTGTAGCAAAACCAAGTTCAGCGGGGATGGTAACTCCAAAAGTTGTCCCGGATAAGTCAAAATCAGCGGTTCCTGGAAGAGCATTTGTCGTGACTGGCCAAAACGCGAGAAACCCGAACGAGTGATCACGGGTAATCTAATCTTGAATTCCTGCGAAGTTTATACTTTACTAGATACCGTTTCTACCCATTCTTTTATCTCTCCTGCTTGTGCTCAACGTTTAAACTTGACTCCGGAGAAATTGGACTTTGACTTATCTGTTGAAACTCCGTTGGGTGAAACCTTCGTTACATCTATAGTTTATAAATCTTGCATGATCCAAGTTGGCACTATCACATTACCTGTTGATTTTATCTCTTTAAAGATACTTGCTTTTGATGTAATTTTAGGAATTGATTGGTTAACCACTCATCATGCTAAAATTGATTGTTTTCGTAAGGTTGTTAGTTTTCATATTCCTAACCAACCTGTCATACGAATTCAAACTACTAAACCACTAAAATCAGTCACTGTCATATCAAGCCACAAAGCTATTCGTTTATTGAAAAATGGATGTCAAGCTTTCTTAGCCCATGTTATGGATTTGAACAAAGACAAGTCAGATTTGAATAATATTTCTATTGTTAGAGAATTTCCCGATGTATTTCCTGAAGAACTTTCGGGTCTACCCCCTGAACGTGAAGTTGAATTCTTTATTGACCTTGAACCCGGTATAAAGCCCATTTCTAAAGCCCCATATCGAATAGCTCCTATTGAACTTCAGGAGTTAAAAGTCCAACTACAGGAGTTGTTGGACATCGATTTTATTCGTCCTAGTACATCTCCTTGGGGTGCTCTTGTGTTATTCGTAAAGAAGAAAGACGGGAGTATGCGACTTTGTATCGACTATCGAGAATTGAATCATGTCACTATCAAGAATAGGTATCCGCTACCTCGCATTGATGACCTATTTGACCAGTTGCAAGGAGCACAATTCTTTTCAAAGATCGATCTTCGTTCTGGATATCATCAGCTGAAGATTAAAACTGAGGATATTCCAAAGACTGCCTTCAGAACTCGGTACGGACATTATGAATTCTTAGTCATGTCTTTTGGATTGACTAATGCTCCTGCTGCCTTCATGGATAAGATGAACAGTGTATTCAAAGAATATTTGGATCAGTTTATTGTTGTCTTTATTGATGACATCCTCATCTATTCCAAAAGCCGTGAAGATCACGAGCGCCATTTGACGCTGATATTGCAAAGGCTTCGTGAAAACAAGCTATATGCCAAACTGAAGAAATGCGAGTTCTGGCTTGAGGAAGTAGCATTCCTTGGGCACGTGGTGTCAAAACATGGAGTATCTGTCGACCCGGCGAAGATTGAAGCCATATAAAGTTGGGAGCAATCGAAGTCGGTAACCGAAGTACATAGCTTTCTGGGCTTAGCTGGTTATTATCGGAGATTTGTGGAAGAATTTTCTCGAATCGCTACTCCGTTAACTCAGCTGACTCGAAAAGATACAAAATTCGTATGGAGTGAGGAATGCGAGATGAGTTTCCAAGAACTCAAGAGGAGACTCATTTCGGCACCTGTTCTGACAATACCATCTGGTTCGGATGGATTTGTTATCTACAGCGATGCTTTAGGCAAAGGGTTAGGATGTGTTCTCATGCAACGTGGGAAAGTCATAGCCTACAACTCAAAGAATATGAGAGGAATTATCCTACACATGATTTGGAGTTGGCAGCAGTCGTTTTCGCGTTGAAGATCTGGAGACACTACCTGTATGGGGAGAAAGTGGAGATCTATACAGATCATAAAAGCCTCAAATATTTCTTCACCCAAAAGGAACTCAACATGCGGCAGCGACGTTGGCTCGAGCTGTTGAAAGATTACGATCATACCATCCAATATCATCCTGGAAAAGCAAACGTAGTAGCTGACGCATTGAGTAGAAGATCATATACGAGTATGAGTGCAAAGTTGTTAACACAAAGGCCCATTTTGTATGACTTGCAAAGGATGGAGATAGAGATGAAGGCTCCAAGTACCCACATGATGATATCAAATATACGAGTAGAATAGACTTTAATCGATAAAGTTAAAGCTGCTCAAGCTACGGACATAGAGCTGATGCGTATGAAGAATAAAGTGCAAGAAGGTGTTATTCCAGAAGCAAGAATCGATGAAGAAGGAATACTTCGAGTCAACTCCAGACTTTGTGTTCCTAACGATTTTGACTTGAAGCATAGAATAATGATGGAGGCACACAACACACCGTTTGCAATCCATCCTGGGAGTATCAAAATGTATCACGATCTTCGACACACATTTTGGTGGAGCAATATGAAAAGAGAGATCGCGGAGTTTATCTCGAGGTGTTTAACTTGTCAACGTGTAAAGGCGGAGCATCAAGTGCCAAAGGGTCCATTGCAACCACTTGAGATCCCGAAATGGAAGTGGGAACACATTACCATGGATTTCGTTACAGGTCTTCCCAAGGTTTCTCAAGGCATAGATGCGATTTGGGTTATTGTTGATAGATTAACCAAGTCTGCTCATTTCTTACCGATACGTGAGACTTATTCCCTTGAACGTCTTGCTAGTATATATGTGAACGAGATTGTGAGATTGCATGGCATGCCAGTATCCATAGTTTCGGATCGTGACCCAAGATTCACTTCACAATTTTGGGTTAGCTTGCAGAAAGCTATGGGCACGAATTTACGATTCAGTTCGGCATACCATCCTCAAACGGACGGACAATCAGAGAGGACTATTTAAACTTTTGAAGATCTATTAAGACTCTGTGTCCTAGATCTCAAAGGGAGTTGGGATAAGTACCTACCATTGGTGGAATTTTCCTACAATAACAGTTATTAGGCGAGCATAGGTGTGGCTCCATTCGAGGCGTTGTATGAAAGAAAATGCCGTTCTCCAGTATGCTGGGACGAGGTGGGTGAAGCAACATTGTTGGGACCAGAGTTGGTACGCATGACTACAGAGAAGATCTAAACGATTCGACAACGTATACAAACGGCACAGGATCGACAAAAGAGTTATGCGGATCTTCATCAAAAGGACGTGAAATTTAATATTGGGGATCATGTATTGTTACGTGTTGCACCATGGAAGGGAGTTGCAAGATTTGGGAAGAGATGAAAGCTAAATCCAAGATTTGTTGGTCCATTTGAAATTCTTAAGCGAATAAAGAAATGTGGCATATAGACTCGCATTACCTCCAAGCATATCTCGTGTTCATAATATTTTTCACATATCTATGCTTTGTAAATATGTCAAAGACTCGAACCACATTATTGAGTTAGAACCAGACGAGATAGCTGAAGATTTACTGTACGAGGAGGTACCTGTTAAGATCTTGGATAGGAAAGAGCATGTCCGACGTACAAAAGTTATACCACAAGTTAAGGTTTTGTGGAGAAACCATGCTATTGAAGAAATGACCTGGGAGTTGAAATCAAAAATGAAAGCGAGGTATCCTCACCTTTTCGAAATATCAGTTACGTACGTCAATTTCAAGGACGAAATTTCATAAGAAGGGGAGGTTGTAAAACCCCAGCATATTAATTAATAAAATCAAATTTTCTCTAAATATTATTTTTAATAATAAGGGGTTAATTTGATATAATACTTTGGTTATGGGTGAAATGTACAAATTTTGCAGAATAAGCAAGTGGTTATAAAATATTCATTTTGTCAGGGAATATTCATTTGGTCGTGAAATATTCTTGCTGTCGGGGAATATTCGTACGACGGCGCAGCCTTGTGTGGGCCCCATAACGGAAAGCGATTGGATGAAGAAAACGACAAGTATAAGTTGTTTATAAATAACGGCGTAGTTGTTACCGTTAATACTGTTAGAATACCCGGTGGTTAAAATACAGTAGCACACGGTATTGCACCAATTATTGATTCTTACATAAGAAGGCACTACTCAATAATTGTTACAGTAGTTATTGTTCAATATTTTATTTTATTGATTCAATAATTGCTGCGTTGATATTTTATATTATTGTTGTTTCAATAATTGTTGTTGCACAGTATTTTCCTTTATCAGATCAATAATTCATATTATTTGAATAATATTATTAGATAACATTATTGGCAATGTCTAGAAAGTTCTGTCTAAGGAGAGGTTTGGTCATCTAATTGCGCGCCAGTAAGGAGAAATCCTTATTGGAAAGCCCCCTCTTTCCTGGGAACGGCCTGGTCGTCATAAATGTGATTCTGTAATATTATTTGTGAATAATTAATTATTGATTCGTATGATAAAAAAATATTTATTTAATGTGGATATAAATGAGGGATATATTTTTGTGGTTAAAAATGAAGGAGTTAATGTTGAGGTTTTATCAGTATTTTTGTCGGAATGGAGGTATTAAAAATTAGGATTTTTGAGATATTTTGCGGGGGTTATAATTTTTAATCCGACCGTTAGATCGTGGTAATTTTTGGATATGTTATACATATATAAGTTGAGTATATGTTCACAAATTTTGAACCGTTAAAAATGAACGTATGATTTATTATGAATTTTACGATATGACAGGTTCAGAAATTGTTGAATTTTCGGAGTTAATCATTTTGGTAGAAAATTCTAGAATTGGTGGGCCCCATTCTTGGTTGGTGAAGAAATGTGCTGAGATTTTTATTCAAATGTGGTGGGTGGGAATAGTAGCACGTAAAGTCATCAGGTTGCAGGTTAAGTCTGCTTCGGCGTGCTAACATTTTCCTATAAATAGAGGGCTAAGTTAGAATTGAAAATCACACCAGAAACAAGTTTTCTCTCTTTCACTCTCTAGATTATTGAGTGTATTTTGTGAGTATTTAGATACTTTGAGAGTTTCTATTCATCAGAGCAAGTTTCTTTCAGCCTTATACCGATATTCCGACCAGAAGTACTGATATTTTGAGGTAAGGGATATTATTTTCTTCTTAAATGATATTATTTTCTTCAATATCATTATGCTAAAATATTGACATGAGTTTTTATCAAATTTGGAACTTTTGTGTCGGGGTTACTATTCACGTATACGGCACTATTCACGTATACGGTACTATTCACGAATACGGCACTATTCACCAAAAAATAAAATTTTCCCTTTTTGTCCAAGATGTCTATTATGGTTACTATCTTTGATTGCATCCATGTTTTGATCTTTATTTTTGAATTCTGCTTCACAATTGATTATTATGAAGTATTATTGATCTTGGATAAACTCTTATACGAATCCCTACTATTTGTTCTTTTATCTCACTGGATTCGTTCTCTTTAAGATATTTTTCATCATCCTCAGTCCTAAATGATGATATTACTGAATATCTTTTGGCCTGTAGTGCAAAGATGTATGATTACTGGATGAATATCTTTGGCCTGTAATGCAAAGATGAACAGGTGTTGAAATGAACATGACTGACAGGTGATACAAATGAATATCTTTGGCCTGTAGTGCAAAGATGAATATTTGGATAAAGATGATTATTAATTGATGTTACAGGGATAAAATATTGATGATGGACTTTTAAATCTTTGAAGATAGTAGAATTCATTCTCTACTTGACTCTTCTAATGGTTTGTTGTTTCCGCTGCAGTTGTTGATCTAAAACTTGTTGTCGATTGTATTCTATCAGATTTTTTCCTGTTGAATACTAATGATAATTTGTTGTATATTATTTTAGTCATAATATTCTTTACTGGGCTAGTTGAGCTCACCCTTTTCCTTTTTGTTTCATTTTTCTTCTCAAGAGGTGAGAACATAGCAGGATCTAGTCGGGGTATGGAGTGATGGTTCTAGAAAGATATTTTTAGCAGTCCTCACTATTTCTGTAAAATAGTGTTTGAATAATTATATTGAGGACTTATTTGAGTGTGGATATTGTCTAGAAGACAATATTTGTATTTAAACTCACAGTATGTGTTGTCGTATTTTGCACGACAATTGTATTATTGAAGTTGTAGTTTGCTTTCTGTACCATGTATTTGACGACTCAGAATGGTATCAGAGCTTAGGGATGCGATCCCTGGCTGAGATGTGAGACAAGAACTAGGTGGGGAGAGACGAGAAATTCCTTCACTAGTATGACCTGACTAAGTTTATTTGGTGTTTATTTGGTCGGTCAGAGTATAGGGATAATATATGACATGACTATTAACCCTTGTTTTATGACAGTATTTAAGAATGGTAGCTGAGAACGTTAATAATGGAGTAAATCAGACCGTGGAGACACATTTGATCACCACCCAGGGGAACGTGCAACAGGAAGGCAATATTCCTCCCGTAAACAACGTTACCGAGCAAACGATGAATGATGGAATATTTAGGAGCTTTTTGCAGTTCATGTAAAATCAGACGAGGGAGACTCGTGTGCAGAATACAGGTGGAAATGATAACAACGCGTGGTTTGTCACATCCAAGCAGTTCAAAGAATTGGGACCACCAGAATTTAAGGGAAAGCCGGATCCGATCATGGCGGAAACGTGGGTCAAGCAAATTACCAAGATATTCGATGTCTTGGGATGCACGGAGGAACAGAAGGTACCATTCGCCACCTTTATGTTCCGCGGTGAGGCAGACTACTGGTGGGAGTCTGTGAAGCGTACCTAGCCTGACGCACTCAACATGTCTTGGGAAACATTTCAAAAATTGTTCAATGACAAGTACTTTCCTGAAAGTATTCGTCATATGAAGGAGGTGGAGTTTATCAAACTAGAACAAAACAACATGACGGTGTCCCAGTACGAGATGAAGTTTGCAGAGTTATCCAGGTTTGCACCTCATTTGGTCAAAAATGAGGAACGAATGACAAGGATATTTCTGAGAGGTCTAAAACTCGAGATTCGACAATATCTTATCTCTCATAAATTTTCTTTATATTCAGATGTTGTAAACAGGGCTCAATTATTAGAGCGAGATAATGAGTATGTGCATCCGAGGGACCACAACCAGGGTCATACCGGTGGCGGCAGTCATCGAAGCAATGAAAACCAGCATGGAGAAAAACATTCGGACAAAAGCGGTAACCACTCTGATGGTAATCGTGGTCGTGATAATAAAAGGAGCGAGTCGGGAGGAGATTTCAAGAAGAGAAGGTACAACAATGATAACGTGAAGACGTTAGTACAAACATCAACTTTTTCTAGGGGAGGAGAACGACCACCGGTCGTATGTTATAAATGTGGGAAAGAGGGACAGATCAGCCCAAACTGCCCACAACAATCCAAGGTATGTTATAACTGTGGAAAGGAGGGTCATATAGCTCGAGAGTGTTCTGTAGTAAAACCAAGTTCAGCGGGGATGGTGACTCCAAAAGCTGTCCCGGATAAGTCAAAATCAGCGGTTCCTGAAAGAGCGTTTGTCGTGACTAGCCAAAACGCGAGAAACCCGAACGAGGTGATCACGGGTAAGCTAATCTTGAATTCTTGCGAAGTTATACTTTACTAGATATCGGTTCTACCCATTCTTTTATCTCTCCTGCTTATGTTCAACGTTTAAACTTTACTCCGGAGAAATTGGACTTTGACTTATCTGTTGAAACTCTGTTGGGTGAAACCTTCGTTACATCTACAGTTTATAAATCTTGCTTGATCCAAGTTGGCACTATTATATTACCTGTTGATCTTATCTCTTTAAAGATACTTGCTTTTGATGTGATTTTAGGAATTGATTAGTTAACCACTCATCATGCTAAAATTGATTGTTTTCGTAAGGTTGTTAGTTTTCATATTCCTAACCAACCTGTCATACGAATTCAAACTACTAAACCACTAAAATCAGTCACTGTCATATCAAGCCACAAAGCTATTCATTTATTAAAAAATGGATGTCAAGCTTTCTTAGCCCATGTTATGGATTTGAACAAAGACAAGTCAGATTTGAATAATATTTCTATTGTTAGAGAATTTCCTGATGTATTTCCTGAAGAACTTCCTGGTCTACCCCCAGAACATGAAGTTAAATTCTTTATTGACCTTGAACCCGGTACAAAGCCCATTTCTAAAACCCCATATCGAATGGCTCCTATTGAACTTCAGGAGTTAAAAGTCCAACTACAGGAGTTGTTGGACATCGGTTTTATTCGTCCTAGTACATCTCCTTGGGGTGCTCCTGTGTTATTCGTAAAGAAGAAAGACGGGAGTATGCGACTTTGTATCGACTATCGAGAATTGAATCATGTCACTATCAAGAATAGGTATCCGCTACCTCGCATTGATGACCTGTTTGACCAGTTGCAAGGAGCACAATTCTTTTCAAAGATCGATCTTCGTTCTGGATATCATCAGCTGAAGATTAAAACTGAGGATATTCCAAAGACTGCCTTCAGAACTCGGTACGGACATTATGAATTCTTAGTCATGTCTTTTGGATTGACTAATGCTCATGCTGCCTTCATGGATATGATGAACCGTGTATTCAAAGAATATTTGGATCAGTTCGTTGTTGTCTTTATTGATGACATCCTCATCTATTCCAAAAGTCATGAAGATCATGAGCGCCATTTGAAGCTGATATTGCAAAGGCTTCGTGAAAATAAGCTATATGCCAAACTGAAGAAATACGAGTTCTGGCTTAAGGAAGTAGCATTCCTTGGGCACGTGGTGTTAAAACATGGAGTATCTGTCGACCCGGCGAAGATTAAAGCCATACAAAGTTGGGAGCAACCGAAGTCGGTAACCGAAGTACGTAACTTTCTGGGCTTAGCTGGTTATTATCGGAGATTTGTGGAAGAATTTTCTCGAATCGCTACTCCGTTAACTCAGCTGACTCGGAAAGATACAAAATTCGTATGGAGTGAGGAATGCGAGAAGAGTTTCCAAGAACTCAAGAGGAGACTCATTTCAGCACCTGTTCTGATAATACCATCTTGTTCGGATGGATTTGTTATCTACAGCGATGCTTCAGGCAAAGGGTTAGGATGTGTTCTCATGCAACATGGGAAAGTCATAGCCTACAACTCAAAGAATATGAGAGGAATTATCCTACTCATGATTTGGAGTTGGCTGCAGTCGTTTTCGTGTTGAAGAATTGGAGACACTACCTGTATGGGGAGAAAGTGGAGATCTATACAGATCATAAAAGCCTCAAATATTTCTTCACCCAAAAGGAACTCAACATGCGGCAGCGACGTTGACTCGAGCTGTTGAAAGATTACGATCATACCATCCAATATCATCCTGGAAAAGCAAACATAGCAGCTGACGCAATGAGTAGAAGATCATATGCGGGTACGAGTGCAAAGTTGTTAACACAAAGGCCCATTTTGTATGACTTGCAAAGGATGGATATAGAGATGAAGGCTCCAAGTACCCACATAATGATATCAAATATACGAGTAGAATCGACTTTAATCGATAAAATTAAAGCTGCTCAAGCTACGGACATAGAGCTAATTCGTATGAAGAAGAAAGTGCAAGAAGGTGCTATTCCAGAAGCAAGAATCGATGAAGAAGGAATACTTCGAGTCAACTCCAGACTTTGTGTTCCTAACGATTTTGACTTGAAGCATAGAATAATGATGGAGGCACACAACACACCGTTTACAATCCATCCTGGGAGTACCAAAATGTATCACGATCATCGACACACATTTTGGTGGAGCAATATGAAAAGAGAGATCGCGGAGTTTATCTCGAGGTGTTTAACTTGTCAACGTGTAAAGGTGGAGCATCAAGTGCCAAAGGGTCCATTACAACCACTTGAGATCCCGAAATAGAAGTGGGAACACATTACCATGGATTTCGTTATAGGTCTTCCCAAGGTTTCTCAAGGCATAGATGCGATTTGGGTTATTGTTGATAGATTAACCAAGTCTGCTCATTTCTTACCGATACGTGAGACTTATTCCCTTGAACGTCTAGCTAGTATGTATGTGAAAGAGATTGTGAGATTGCATGGCATGCCAGTATCCATAGTTTCGGATCGTGACCCAAGATTCACTTCACAATTTTGGGTTAGCTTGCAGAAAGCTATGGGCACGGATTTACGATTCAGTTTGGCATACCATCCTCAAACGGACGGACAATCAGAGAGGACTGTTCAAACTCTTGAAGATCTATTAAGACTCTGTGTCCTAGATCTCAAAGGGAGTTGGGATAAGTACCTACCATTGGTGGAATTCTCCTACAACAACAGTTATCAGGCGAGCATAGGTGTGGCTCCATTCGAGGCGTTGTATGGAAGAAAATGTCGTTCTCCAGTATGCTGGGACGAGGTGGATAAAGCAACATTGTTGGGACCAGAGTTGGTACGCATGACTACAGAGAAGATCCAAACGATTCGACAACGTATACAAACAGCACAGGATCGACAAAAGAGTTATGCGGATCTTCATCGGAAGGACGTGGAATTTAATATTGGGGATCATGTATTGTTACGTGTTGTACCATGGAATGGAGTTACAAGATTTGGGAAGAGAGGAAAGCTCAATCCAAGATTTGTTGGTCCATTTAAAATTCTTGAGCGAATAGAAAATGTGGCATATAGACTCGCATTACCTCCAAGCATGTCTCGTGTTCATAATATTTTTCACATATCTATGCTTCGTAAATATGTTAAAGACTCGAACCACATTATTGAGTTAGAACCAGACGAGATAGCTGAAGATTTAACGTACGAGGAGGTACCTGTTAAGATCTTGGATAGGAAAGAGCATGTCCTATGCACAAAGGTTATACCACAAGTTAAGGTTTTGTGGAGAAACCATGCTATTGAAGAAATGACCTGGGAGTTGGAATCAGAAATGAAAGCGAGGTATCCTTACCTTTTCAAAATATCAGTTACGTACGTCAATTTCGAGGACGAAATTTTATAAGGATGGGAGGTTGTAAGACCCCAGCTTATTAATGAATAAAATCAAATTTTCTCTAAATATTATTATGAATAATAAGGGGTTAATTTTATATAATACTTTAGTTATGGGTGAAATGTGCAAATTTTGCAAAATAAGCAAGTGGTTATAAAATATTTATTTTGTCGGGGAATATTCGTTTGGTCGTGGAATATTCTTGCTGTAGAGGAATATTCGTACGACGGCGCAGCCTTGTGTGGGCCCCATAGCGGAAAGAGATTGGATGAAAAAAATGACAAGTATAAGTTATTTGAGAGTTTCTATTCATCAGAGCAAGTTTCTTTCAGCCTTATACCGGTATTCCGACCAGAAATACTGATATTTTGAGCTAAGGGATATTATTTTCTTCTTAAATGATATTATTTTCTTCAATATCATTATGCTAAAATATTGACATGAGTTTTTATCAAATTTGAAACTTTTGTGTCGGGGTTACTATTCACGTATACAGTACTATTCACGAATACGGCACTATTCACCGAAAAATAAAATTTTCCCTTTTTGTCCAAGATATCTATTATGGTTACTATCTTTGATTGTATCCATGTTTTGATCTTTATTTTTGAATTCTGCTTCACAATTGATTATTATGAAGTATTATTGATCTTGGATAAACTCTTATACGAATCCATACTATTTGTTCTTTTATCTCACTGGATTCGTTCTCTTTAAGATATTTTTCATCATCCTCAGTCCTAAATGATGATATTACTGAATATCTTTGGCCTGTAGTGCAAAGATGTATGATTACTGGATGAATATCTTTGGCCTGTAGTGCAAAGATGAACAGGTGTTGAAATGAACATGACTGACAGGTGATACAAATGAATATCTTTGGCCTGTAGTGCAAAGATGAATATTTGGATAAAGATGATTATTAATTGATGTTACAGGGATAAAATATTGATGATGGACTTTTAAATCTTAGAAGATAGTAGAATTCATTCTCTACTTGACTCTTCTAATGGTTTGTTGTTTTCGCTGCAGTTGTTGATCTAAAACTTGTTGTCGATTATATTCTATCAGATTTTTCCATGTTGAATACTAATAATAATTTGTTGTATATTATCTTAGTCATAATATTCTTTACTGGGCTAGTTGAGCTCACCCTTTTCCTTTTTGTTCCATTTTTCTTCTCAGGAGGTGAGAACATAGCAGGATCTAGTCGGGGTATGGAGTGATGGTTCTAGAAAGATGTTTTTAGCAGTCCTCACTATTTCTGTAAAATAATGTTTGAATAATTGTATTGAGGACTTATTTGAGTGTGGATATTGTCTAGAAGACAATATTTATATTTAAACTCATAGTATGTGTTGTCGTATTTTGCACGATAATTGTATTATTGAAGTTGTAGTTTTCTTTCTGTACCATGTATTTGACGACTTAGAATGGGTGTTGTATACCTATTTTGGGAGCGTCACGTCGATAACCAGGTTTTACTCGATTTCAGAGGTGGATGGGATGCTACAATCTGTCATTGGGGTTTAAACAGTAAAGGTGGGATGTTTGATTGGGGGAAAGCTTTCATCGGAGAAAATTTGTGAGGACGGTGCTTAGCCAAAAAATGCAGTTGTAGAGAAAAATAAGAGAGAGTAATGTTTTTAAAAGTGTGGCGGTTGTTCTTCGGGAAAAGAGTTTTTGATGTTTTAGTACGGTACGAATCCCTAATGCTGTTAATAATTACGTGTGGTTCCTAGTACTTGGATATCGTGTGCTGTTTGAAGGGACTGTTGGGATTCTAGATTTATTTGTTTTAAGTCTCTCATTATAAATTTTTTATAACAAGAGACTAGGGGGCAATGTTCGGATGTGATCTGTCGGGCCCCATATGAGCCGAAGGCCGTATCTATGAAGGATCTGTCGGGCTCAATGGGCCAAAGCCAATAAGGGGGTTGGTGGTGTTCGGGGTCGGACGACCGAGTCCTTTGGGTCAAGGTCCAGATTTGCTTGGAGGTGTTCGGGTGACTTGGGCCCATACAGACGGTTATTCCTCGTATGGAGTCTGGTGTGATAAGGAGTTTGAATGGTTAAGGATTCTAGTCCTAACCATATTTAAATACCAACTTCATAGGAAGTTGTTAGGATTATATCCAACTTCCTCCTTTTAAGGAGATTGAGTTTTACCCAAATAAAGGTAACTACTATGTTTAGGAGTCCTATTACAATTCGGGAATCAGCTGTTAAGGTGATGAGATCAACTATAAATACAAGGATTAAGTCCAATTAACAGGTAATGCATATTTGAGCACTAAATACTAAAGTCTCCATTGTTAAACCTTGTTCAGTCTGTACTCATTCTCATACCGGAGCTATCACCCAGCGGCCCAAGCCGTCAAGCTTCATGTGTGATCTCGTTATTGTGCAGGTTTAAGCGCGTGGATTCGGTGATTGGACGCACAGATGAAACTTGGCGTTAACACATGAGATTATTTTAAATTATTCTATGAATAATTCTATAAAAAAACAAGCATGTGACTAGGACTATTTTATCCTAGGATTAATAGTCTTAGGATTATAATTTCATAGATTATAATCCCGAAATTAGAATCCTTACAAATAAACATGACCCAATTTTACTATTCGGACCAAAATTACTGATGGACGTCGAATAAATACTGACGTGCCACGGATTAAAAAATATAAAAACATTTGGTAATAGCTAATAAAAATTAGTCACGTGAGAGGAATGGTGTATACGATTTTTGGCGCCTATCAAACCAATTTGCCGTGTAATTACCAAGCTTTTTTTTCTTTTCTTTTTTAATTTGTGCTATATTAGTATTTAATTGACATCTCTTAGTAATTTTGGATGGAATGATACAATTGGAGTTTTAATTTTGTTTAGTAGGTCAATTTGACTTTAACCGTTGTGATCCAAATAAAATGAACTAAAGAGTTTAATGACATAAGTAAGAATATTGCCTTAATTTTACTAATATTGTCTATTCCGTGATTTTATCTCCTAATTTTACTCACATTCCTATATTATTTCCAAAATACTATCTTTCAAATTTTAACTTGCATGTACTAAGGCTATGTTTATTTGTAATAATTATACATGGGATAGGACTATTAATCTCAATTGACTTGTTTGTTTTCAAATTTAGACTTGGTACTATTAATTTAGGGATTATAAAATGACTTAATAGTCTTGGGATTATAATCCTAGGATTAATAGTCTTGGGATTATAATCCTATGTATTATAATCACAGGATTATAATCTTTACAAATAAACATAGCATAGGTGTACGCCAAGGAGGATTAATAATGATAATGTAGGGAGTAGGGCATAACTTGGATCATAATTTCATGTTATTCTTGTGCAACCCGATTTTAGGAGGATTAGTAATGATAATGTAGGGAGTATGGGGTGTTTGTTTAGAGCTAAATTGTTAAATGGCTAAATCGGTCAGCCATTTAGTGTGTTTGTTTTGAATAAAAATCATCTGAATGTTGAATGACTGAATCGGTCAGATTTTTGGGCTGAATGGACAACTGTAATTTTTTTGGCTGAATGAGTTGAATGACTGATGAATGAAATCTTTTATATTTAATTTTTTTACAATATTAACTATTATAATATTAAATAAATTTACAATAATTTTGAATTTTTTAAAAGGGATAAAATAATAAAAATATGTTATTCAGATGCTTCAGACATGTCAATTATCAAATAATTTTTTTAATTCAGAATTCTGCTTCATTCGGCTCATTCTGATTATTTAAACATTCAGAACTATTTTATTCAGTTTTATCAAACACCCCCTTAGTGTACGACAAGGATGATTAGTAATGATAATATAGGGAGTATAATGTAGGGAGTAGGGCATAACTCAGCTCATAATTTCATGTTATTCTTGTGCAACTTGATTTTAGTGTGGATAATGTAACTTGAATATGTCGTTATCTTTATTTCTATTGTAACGTGTAAGACCCCGAATTTTATGAAATAAAAGTATTCAATTTTTCTTATAATTACTATTCAGTAAATGGTTAAATTGATAAATGTTAAAATTAAGGGTGATATAGGAATTTTTTTTTTAAAATACACAAGTGGTTATAAAATATTCATTGTTGTCGGGGAATATTCGTTTGGTCGTGGAATATTCTTTCTGTCGGGGAATATTCGTACGACGGCGCAGCTATTTGTGGGCCCCATAACAGAATAACTGTCGGATGAAGAAAACGACAAATTTGAGTTATTATAAATAGCGGCGTAGTTGTTACCGTTAATACTGTTAGAATACCTGGTGGTTAAAATACAATAATACGCGTAGTTGCACAATAGCACACGGTATTGCACAATATTTTTTTCAATTATTGATTCCTACGTGAGAAGGCACTACTCAATAATTGTTACAATAGTTACTGTTCAATATTTTATTTTATTGATTCAATAATTGTTGCGTTGATATTTTACATTATTGTTATTTCAATAATTGTTATTGTACAGTATTTCCCATTATCAGATCAATAATTTATATTATTTGAATAATATTATTAGATAACATTATTGGCAATGTCTAGAAAGTTCTGTCTAAGGAGAGGTTTGGTCACCTAATTGCGTGCCAATAAGGAGAAATCCTTATTGAAAAGCCCCCTCTTTCCTGGGAACGGCCTGGTTGTCATAAATGTGATTCTGTAATATTATATGTGAATAATTAATTATTGATTCATATGATAAGAAATATTTATTTTATGTGGATATAAATGAGGGATATATTTTTGTGGTTAAAAATGAAGGAGTTAATGTTGAGGTGTTTTATATATATTTTTGTCGGAACGGAGGTATTGAAAATCAAATTAGGATTTTTAAGATATTTTGCGAGGGTTATAATTTTTAATCCGACCGTTGGATCGTGGTAATATTTGGATATGTTATACATATATAAGTTGAGTATATGTCCACAAATTTTGAACCGTTAAAAATGAACGTATGATTTGTTATGAATTTTACGAGATGACTGGTTCAGAAATTATTGAATTTTCGGAGTTAATCATTTTGGTAGAAAATTCTAGAATTAGTGGGCCCCACTCTTGGTTGGTGAAGAAATGTGCTGAGATTTTTATTCAAATGTGGTGGGTGGGAATAGTAGCAGGTAAAGCCATCAGGTTACAGGTTAAGTCTGCTTCGGCGTGCTAACATTTTCCTATAAATAGAGGGCTAAGTTAGAATTGAAAAACACACCAGAAACATAAGTTTTCTCTCTTTCTCTCTCTATATTATGAAGCATATTTTGTGAGTATTTAGATACTTTGAGAGTTGCTATTCAGTGCAAGTTTCCTTCGGCTTTGCATTCCAGTCAGAAATACTGCACTTTTGAGGTAAGGGATAGTAAGGGATTTTAAGGGTTGTTATATTTTCCAGTTTCGTAATTTTTCTGACCTTCAAAAATTTTGGAAAAATTTGAAATGATAATTTGATGAGTTTTCTTGATTGTGTTCAGAAATGGTGATTTTTGGACATATAGATTAAGAGTTATGAATTTTATAAGAAAAGAGTATTTTAAAAGTAACCGCTTATAACTCCTTGTGGTTAACTCCAAAATTGATGAAATTTTTATTGGGAGTACATGTATATGATAGAAGTATACTCTGTAAATTTCAGAATTTTTGGACAAAAGTACAATTTTTGATAAATGTCTAAATATTCGGCGGTTTTGGCCATATGAAAAATAATAAATGAGTTTTAAAAATTTTGAGAAAAATATATGTTCACTATGGGACTATATTATGCTAAATTTCAGAAAAGAAATATTTTTGGAACTGATTTGGTATTTTTCATGAAAATGGACTAGTTATGAGTAAATGAATTAAATATGTTATGTGAAGTAAGAAAATTGAAAAATAGGATTTTATGGCTTGAGAATCCTATATGAGGTATATGCAGATTTTTTATGAGGGTTTTTGGTTATTGGTGATGAAATCTTATGAGTTTGGCATTTTAGGATGATTAAATGCATTATTTAGTAAAGTATAAACAATTAAAATAAATTGTTTATAAGTTTAAGAAATATTATTCTTTCAATATCATTATACCGAAATATTGGTATGTATTTTATTGTGGAATTTCTACCTTTTTGTGTCGAGTTTACTATTCATGAGTTACTATTCATGAGTTACTATTCACGACAAAATTGATTTCTTTTTCTGACCAAATTATAGTTGGTTTATGAATATTACTCTTGAGATTAAATCTATATGTTGATTATATTGATTTTATTATCATATATAACATTTTTATAACCCTAATGATGATATTTCTCTTTGACTTGAGTGTAAAGATGGGTAGATTTCTGGTATGATCATGACTATGGGTTCCCTTTGGCCAGTAGTGCAAAGTTAAATTGTTGACTGGTATGATCATGACCATTTAATTTATAATTGAATATCTTTAGCTTAAGTGCAAAGGTGAAATGATCAACATGGTTATAATTATTGTTTATATAAATTTTGAAATGATTATATATTTCTTTGAGATATTAATATATTTGGCATGTAGTGCAAATATGAACTATTGATGAATATATTTGGCCTGTAGTGTAAATATGAACTGTTGATGAATATATTTGGCCTGTAGTGCAAATATGAACTGTTGAGGAATATCTTTGGCCTGTAGTGCAAAGATGAATTGTTGATGAATATCTTTGGCCCGTAGTGCAAAGATGACCTGTTGTTGAATATCTTTGGCCAGTAGTGTAAAGATGAACTGTTGACGAATATCGTTGGCCTGTAGTGCAAAGATGAATTTATTAATATGATTATGAACAGGAACTGTAATTTGGTATAACCATGATCTTTGATGCTTCAGGTAAAGACATGTGAGGAAAATTATCTTCGTCCTGGATGCAAAAAGGAATTTTGAATTACAATTATGATTATGAGTTATTCATATAATTGTGAAAAGGAACTGTTGATTAATGTTACAGGGATAAAACATTATTGGTGGACTTTTAATATGGAGAAGATAATAGACTTTATGGTCTATTTGACTCTTCTAATGGATTGCTCGTTCCACTGCAACTATGGTTGAAATTTTTATCATCTACCATATGTTCTAAATCTCTGATTTATTACTGATGAAGACTATTGATAATTTATTTATCTTTAGTCATGATATTCTTTACTGGGCTAGTTGTGCTCACCCTTTTGTTTCACAATTCCTTTCAGGTAATAAAAGTGTAGCTGGGTCGAGCGGGGGTAACAAGGTAATAGAACGGTGGTCATCATTTAGTAGTTATATTTGGTGAAGAAAATAGGGTGAGGCGAACCCAACGTTGGAAGGGTGTTTTGTCACTATCATACAAGATGTCTAATGACATACAACCTCGTGTCATCATAAGACAGGGTTGTGCTCATCCACTTGCTGAGTATCTTTACGAGCACTACCTATATAATCTTGGTGTTTGTTTGAAGTATAATTTTCAATTAGAGACAGTGGAGATAATGATATGTCAAGAGAAGACTCACAATTGGGAAGAATATGATAGTAAACTTCTCGTTTTTCTTTGGGGTCTATTGGGTCAACCAAGGATAATTCTGTGAACATATGATATCTATCATAACCTAGACGCATGGCCTCCCATGTACGAAGGTTTCCTTGAGCAATTTCCAAATATTCTAATTTTTAAAACACTTTTTGACTATACCTTTATGTAAGGTGTCACTGTGAGGTGCTGTCCACGGTTGGGACATGAGTCACATTTGGTATATATTTGTATCCAAACTCACAGCATATGTGTTGTTGTATTTTGCACGACAATTGTTGTAATAAAGTTGTAGTTATTTTCTGTACCATGTATTTGGCGACTCAGAATAGGTTGGATGGAATGGACCTGTTTTGGGGTTGTCACAGTTGGTATCAGAGCTTAGGGATATGATCTCTGGCGGAGATCGGGGAATAGAACTAGGAGGGGAGAGATGAGTAAATTATTCGCTAGTATTTCCTACCTAAGCTTATTTGTTGGTCAGTCATAATATCGGGATATTATGTGATATGTTAATTTATTCAATTAACCTTTGTTTTGAAGCTGTATTCTAGAATGATATCTGAAATACAGGAGATGAACAATGGAGAAATCATGAGGACAGGGAAGATGAAATCTGAAATGAAAGTAAGGTATTCTCAACTCTTTGAAATACCAGGTACGTAAATTTTGGGGACGAAATTTCATAAGGAGGGGAGATTGTAAGACCCCGAATTTTATGAAATAAAAGTATTCAATTTTTCTTATAATTACTATTCAGTAAATGATTAAATTGATAAATGTTAAAGTTAAGGGTGATATATGAATTTTTTTTTCAAAATACACAAGTGGTTATAAAATATTCATTGTTGTCGGGGAATATTCGTTTGGTCGTGAAATATTCTTTCTGTCGGGGAATATTCGTACGACGGCGCAGCTATTTGTGGGCCCCATAACAGAATAACTGTCGGATGAAGAAAACGACAAATTTGAGTTATTATAAATAGCGGCGTAGTTGTTACCGTTAATACTGTTAGAATACCTGGTGGTTAAAATACAATAATACGCGTAGTTGCACAATAGCACACGGTGTTGCACAGTATTTTTTTTAATTATTGATTCCTACGTGAGAATGCACTACTCAATAATTGTTATAGTAGTTACTGTTCAATATTTTATTTTATTGATTCAATAATTGTTGCGTTGATATTTTACATTATTGTTATTTCAATAATTGGTATTGCACAGTATTTTCCATTATCAGATCAATAATTCATATTATTTGAATAATATTATTAGATAACATTATTGGAAATGTCTAGAAAGTTCTGTCTAAGGAGAGGTTTGGTCACCTAATTGCGTGCCAATAAGGAGAAATCCTTATTGAAAAGCCCCCTCTTTCCTGGGAACGGCCTGGTTGTCATAAATGTGATTCTGTAATATTATCTGTGAATAATTAATTATTGATTCATATGATAAGAAATATTTATTTTATGTGGATATAAATGAGGGATATATTTTTGTGGTTAAAAATGAAGGAGTTAATGTTGAGGTGTTTTATATATATTTTTGTCGGAACGGAGGTATTGAAAATCAAATTAGGATTTTTAAGATATTTTGCGAGGGTTATAATTTTTAATCCGACCGTTGGATCGTGGTAATATTTGGATATGTTATACATATATAAGTTGAGTATATGTCCACAAATTTTGAACCGTTAAAAATGAACGTATGATTTGTTATGAATTTTACGAGATGACTGGTTCAGAAATTATTGAATTTTCGGAGTTAATCATTTTGGTAGAAAATTCTAGAATTAGTGGGCCCCACTCTTGGTTGGTGAAGAAATGTGCTGAGATTTTTATTCAAATGTGGTGGGTGGGAATAGTAGCAGGTAAAGCCATCAGGTTACAGGTTAAGTCTGCTTCGGCGTGCTAACATTTTCCTATAAATAGAGGGCTAAGTTAGAATTGAAAAACACACCAGAAACATAAGTTTTCTCTCTTTCTCTCTCTATATTATGAAGCATATTTTGTGAGTATTTAGATACTTTGAGAGTTGCTATTCAGTGCAAGTTTCCTTCGGCTTTGCATTCCAGTCAGAAATACTGCACTTTTGAGGTAAGGGATAGTAAGGGATTTTAAGGGTTGTTATATTTTCCAGTTTCGTAATTTTTCTGACCTTCAAAAATTTTGGAAAAATTTGAAATGATAATTTGATGAGTTTTCTTGATTGTGTTCAGAAATGGTGATTTTTGGACATATAGATTAAGAGTTATGAATTTTATAAGAAAAGAGTATTTTAAAAGTAACCGCTTATAACTCCTTGTGGTTAACTCCAAAATTGATGAAATTTTTATTGGGAGTACATGTATATGATAGAAGTATACTCTGTAAATTTCAGAATTTTTGGACAAAAGTACAATTTTTGATAAATGTCTAAATATTCGGCGGTTTTGGCCATATGAAAAATAATAAATGAGTTTTAAAAATTTTGAGAAAAATATATGTTCACTATGGGACTATATTATGCTAAATTTCAGAAAAGAAATATTTTTGGAACTGATTTGGTATTTTTCATGAAAATGGACTAGTTATGAGTAAATGAATTAAATATGTTATGTGAAGTAAGAAAATTGGAAAATAGGATTTTATGGCTTGAGAATCCTATATGAGGTATATGCAGATTTTTTATGAGGGTTTTTGGTTATTGGTGATGAAATCTTATGAGTTTGGCATTTTAGGATGATTAAATGCATTATTTAGTAAAGTATAAACAATTAAAATAAATTGTTTATAAGTTTAAGAAATATTATTCTTTCAATATCATTATACCGAAATATTGGTATGTATTTTATTGTGAAATTTCTACCTTTTTGTGTCGAGTTTACTATTCATGAGTTACTATTCATGAGTTACTATTCACGAGTTACTATTCACGACAAAATTGATTTCTTTTTCTGACCAAATTATAGTTGGTTTATGAATATTACTCTTGAGATTAAATCTATATGTTGATTATATTGATTTTATTATCATATATAACATTTTTATAACCCTAATGATGATATTTCTCTTTGACTTGAGTGTAAAGATGGGTAGATTTCTGGTATGATCATGACTATGGGTTCCCTTTGGCCAGTAGTGCAAAGTTAAATTGTTGACTGGTATGATCATGACCATTAAATTTATAATTGAATATCTTTAGCTTAAGTGCAAAGGTGAAATGATCAACATGGTTATAATTATTGTTTATATAAATTTTGAAATGATTATATATTTCTTTGAGATATTAATATATTTGACATGTAGTGCAAATATGAACTATTGATGAATATATTTGGCCCGTAGTGTAAATATGAACTGTTGATGAATATATTTGGCATTTAGTGCAAATATGAACTGTTGAGGAATATCTTCGGCCTGTAGTGCAAAGATGAATTGTTGATGAATATCTTTGGCCCGTAGTGCAAAGATGACCTGTTGTTGAATATCTTTGGTCAGTAGTGCAAAGATGAACTGTTGACGACTATCGTTGGCCTGTAGTGCAAAGATGAATTTATTAATATGATTATGAACCGGAACTGTGATTTGGTATAACCATGATCTTTGATGCTTCAGGTAAAGACATGTGAGGAAAATTATCTTCGTCCTTGATGCAAAAAGGAATTTTGAATTACAATTATGATTATGAGTTATTCATATAATTGTGAAAAGGAACTGTTGATTAATGTTACAGGGATAAAATATTATTGGTGGACTTTTAATGTGGAGAAGATAATAGACTTTATGGTCTATTTGACTCTTCTAATAGATTGCTCGTTCCACTGCAACTATGGTTGAAATTTTTATCATCTACCTTATGTTCTAAATCTCTGATTTATTACTGATGAAGACTATTGATAATTTATTTATCTTTAGTCATGATATTCTTTACTTGGCTAGTTGTGCTCACCCTTTTGTTTCACAATTCCTTTCAGGTAATAAAAGTGTAGCTGGGTCGAGCGGGGGTAACAAGGTAATAGAACGGTGGTCATCATTTAGTAGTTATATTTGGTGAAGAAAATAGGGTGAGGCGAACCCAACGTTGGAAGGGTGTTTTGTCACTATCATACAAGATGTCTAATGACATACAACCTCGTGTCATCATAAGACAGGGTTGTGCTCATCCACTTGCTGAGTATCTTTACGAGCACTACCTATATAATCTTGATGTTTGTTTGAAGTATAATTTTCAATTAGAGACAGTGGAGATAATGATATATCAAGAGAAGACTCACAATTGGGAAGAATATGATAGTAAACTTCTCGTTTTTCTTTGGGGTCTATTGGTTCAACTAAGGATAATTCTGTGAACATATGACATCTATCATAACCTAGACGCATGGCCTCCCATATACGAAGGTTTCCTTGAGCACTTTCCAAAGATTCTAATTTCTAAAACAGTTTTTGACTATACCTTTATGTAAGGTATTATTGTGAGGTGCTGTTCACGATTGGGACATGAGTCACATTTTGTATATATTTGTATCCAAACTCACAGCATATGTGTTGTTGTATTTTGCACGATAATTGTTGTAATAAAGTTGTAGTTATTTTCTGTACCATGTATTTGTTGACTCAGAATAGGTTGGATGGAATGGACCTGTTTTGGGGTTGTCACATAACACCCCCAAAATAGGTCCACACAACCCATTCTGAGTCGCTAAATACATGGTACAGAAAATAACTACAACTTCATTATTACAATTATCATGCAAAATACGACAACACATATGCTGTGAGTTTAAATATAAATATTATCTTCTAGACAGTATTCAAACTCAAATAAGTCCTCATTACAATTATTGATACACTATTTTACAAAATAATGAGGACCGCTAAAACAACTGACTTAGAACATCACTCCACACCCCAACTAGTTCCCGCTATATTCTCGCCTCCTGAGAAAAAAATGGAACAAAAAGAAAAAAAAATGAGCTCAACTAGCCCAATAAAGAATATTATGACTAAGATAATGTACAAAAAATTATCGTTAGTCTTCAATAAATCAGATAAAATATAATGGACAACAAGTTTTAGATCAATATTCACAGCGGAAATAACAATTCATTAGAAGAGTTAAGTAGAGAATGAAATCTACTATCTTCTATGATTTAAAAGTCCATCATCAATATTTTATCCCTGTAATATCAATCAATACACATTTTGAATCAAATATTCATCTTTGCACTACGGGCCAAAGATATTCATTCGTATCACCAGTTGGTTATGTTTATCTCAACACCTGTTCATCTTTGCACTACGGGCCAAAGATATTCATCAGATAATCATTCATCTTTGCATTACAGACCAAATATATTCAGTTATATCATCATTTAGGACTGATGATGATGAAAAATATTTTAAAGAAACGAATCCAGTAATATAAAAGGACAAAGATTAGGGAATTGTACTTTAGATAATCCAAGTTCAAAAATACTCCGTAAAAAACCATGGTGGAGTAAAATTCAAGAATGAAGATCAAAACATGGATACAATCAAAGATAGTAACCATAATAGAAATCTTGGACAAAAAAGAGAAAATTTTATTTTTTTGTGAATAGTGTCGCATTTGTGAATAGTACCGTATACGTGAATAGTAATTTCGACATGAAAAGGTAAAAATTTCATAAGAAAAATCATACTTCGTGAATAGTACTCGTGAATAGTATTGTATTCATGAATATTTTTGTATACGTGAATAGTGTCATATACGTGAATAGTAACCTCGACTTAAAAAGATAAAAATTTCATAATAAAATTCATACCAATATTTCGGCATAATGATATTGAACGAAATAACGTCATTTACAAAGAAAATAACATCACTTACCTCAAAAGAATAGTACTTCTGACCGGAATATCGAATATAATGTTGAAAGAGACTTACACTAAATCGCAACTCCCAAAGTATCTAAATACTCACAAAAATACGCTCGATATTATAGAGAGAGAAAATTTCTGATTCTGGTGCGATTTTCAATTCTAACCTAAGCACCCTATTTATAGAAAAATCCTAGAACGCCAAAGCAGACTTAACCTGCTACCTGATGGCTTTACCTGCTGCTATTCACGCCCACCACCATTGAAAAAAATTCTCAGCACACCAACAAGGACAAGAGTGGGGCCCACCCATTCTAGAAAATTTTTAAAAATGTTTTAAATATAAACAATATTCAGAAACTTCAATAATTCATAATAAATAGCCCTTTTATCAAAAAAAATATAGATTTTATGTTCATTCCATAGAAAATTTAATTCTCTACAACTTTGTAGAAAAAAGTTTTTTCAAATTCTAAACAGAAAATGACCAAAATCCATATACGAATGATTTTTAATACCTCAATTCCGACAAAATACTGATAAAACACCTCAACATTAATTCCTTCATTTATTTTCACATAAAAATAAATATTTCCTTATCATATAAATTAATAATTAATTATTCACAAATAATATTATAAAATCATAATAATGACAACCAGGTCGTTCCCAGGAAAGAGGGGGCTTTCCGATAAGGATTTCTCCTTACTGGCGCGTAATTAGGTGACCAAACTCCTTTTCTAGACAGAACTTCCTTAGACATTGCCAATAATGCTATCTAATAATATTATTTAAATAATATGAATTATTGATCTAATAATGAGAAATATTGTGCAGTAAAAATTATTGAAACAACAATAATATAAAATATCAACGTAGCAATTATTGAATTAATAAAATAAAATATTGAACAGTAATTACTGTAACAATTATTGAGTAGTGTCTTCTTACGTAAGAATTAATAATCCAAGAAATACTGTGCAATACCATGTGATACTATACAACCACGCGTATTACTGTATTTTAACCACCGGGTATTCCAACAGTGCTAACGGTAACAATTACGTCGTTATTTAAAAAACTCAAACTTTTCGTTTTCTTCATCCGACCGTTTTTCGTTATGGGGCCCACAAATGGTTGCGCCATCGTACGAATATTCCGTGACAGCAAGAATATTCCACGACCAAACAAATATTTCCCGACAATAATGAATATTTTATAACCACTTGCTTATTTTACAAAATTTGCATATTTCACCCATAACCAAAGCATTATATCAAATTAACACCTTATTATTCACAATAATAATTAGAAGAAATTCAATTTTATTAATAAAAAGTTGGGGTCTTACAACCTCCCCTCCTTATAAAATTTCGTCCTCGAAATTGACGTACGTACCTGGTGTTTAGAAAAGGTGAGGATACCTCGTTTTTATTTCCGATTCCAACTCCTAGATCATTTCCTTAATAGCATGGTTCTTCCACAAAACTTTAACTTGTGGTATAACCTTTGTGCGTAGGACATGCTCCTTCTTATCCAAGATCTTGACAGGTACCTCCTCGTACATTAAATCTTCGGTTATATTGTCTGGTTCTAACTCAATAATGTGGTTTGGGTCTTTCACATATTTACGAAGCACAGATATGTGAAAAATATTATGAACACGAGACATGCTTGGAGGTAATGCGAGTCTATAGGCCACATTTTCTACTCGGTCAAGAATTTCAAATGGACCAATAAATCATGGATTAAGCTTTCCTCTCTTCCCAAATCTTGTAATTCCCTTCCATGGAGCAACACGTAACAATACATGATCCCCAATATTAAATTTCACGTCCTTTCGATGAAGATCCACATAACTCTTTTGTCGATCATGTGCCGTTTGTATACGTTATCGGATCATTTGGATCTTCTCTATAGTCATACGTACCAATTTCGGTCCCAACAACGTTGCTTCTCCCACCTTATCCCAGCATACTGGAGATCGACACTTTCGTCTATACAATGTTTCGAATGGAGACACACCTATACTTGCCTGATAACTGTTGGTGTAGGAGAATTCCACCAATGGTAGTTACTTATCCCAACTTCCTATGAAATCTAGGACACAAAGTCTTAATAGATCTTCAAGAGTTTGAATAGTCCTTTCTGATTGCCAGTCCGTTTGAGGATGGTATGTCGAACTGAATCGTAAATCTGTGCCCATAGCTTTTTGCAAACTAACCCAAAATCGTGAAGTGAATCTTGGGTCACGATCTAAAACTATGGATACTGGCATGCCATGCAATCTCACAATCTCATTCACGTACATATGAGCAAGACGTTCAAGGGAATAAGTCCCCGTATCGGCAAGAAATGAACAGATTTGGTTAATCAATCAACAATAACCCAAATCGCATATATACCTTGAGAATCCTTGGGAAGACCCGTAACGAAATATATGGTAATGTGTTCCCACTTCCATTTCAGAATCTCAAGTGGTTGTAATAGACCCTTTGGCACTTGATGCTCCACCTTTACAAGTTGACAAGTTAAACACCTCGAGATAAACTCCGCGATCTCTCTCTTCATATTGCTCCACCAAAATGTATGTCAAAGATCTTGATACATTTTGGTACTCCCAGGATGGACTGCAAATGGTATGTGTGCCTCCATCATGATTATATGCTTCAAGTCAGAATCGTTAGGAACACAAAGTCTGGAGTTGACTCGAAGAATTCGTTCTTCATCGATTCTTACTTCTGGAATAACACCTTCTTGCACTTTCTTCTTCATACGCATCAGCTCCAAGTCCGTAGCTTGAGCAGCTTTAACTTTATCGATTAAAGTCGGTTCTACTCGTATATTTGATATCATCACGTGAGTACTTCGTGCCTTTAACTCTATCTCCATCCTTTGCAAGTCATACAAAATGGGCCTTTGCATTGATAATATCGCACTCGTACCCACATATGATCTTCTACTCAATGTGTCAGCTACTACGTTCGCTTTTCCATAATGGTATTGAATGGTAAGATCGTAATCTTTCAACAGTTCGAGCCAACGTCGTTGTCGCATGTTGAGTTACTTTTGTGTGAAGAAATATTTGAGGCTTTTATGATCTGTATAGATCTCCACTTTCTCCCCATACAGGTAGTGTCTCCAGATCTTCAACGCGAAAATGATTGCTGCCAACTCCAGATCATGAGTAGGATAATTCCTCTCATATTCTTTAAGTTGTCACGAGACATAGGCTATGACTTTTCCATGTTGCATGAGAACACATCCTAACCCTTTGCCCGAAGCATCTTTGTAGATAACAAATCCATCCGAACCATATGGCATTGTCTGAACAGGTGCCAAAATGAATCTCATGTTGAGTTCTTGGAAACTCTTCTCGCATTTTTTGCTCCATACGAATTTTGTATCTTTTTGAGTCAGCTGACTTAACGGAGTAGCGATTTGAGAAAATCCTTCCACGAAACTCCAATAATAACCAGCTAAGCCCAGAAAGCAGCGTACTTTGGTCACCGACTTCGGTTGCTCCCAACTTTGTATTGCTTCAATCTTCGTTGGGTCAACAGATACTCCATGTTTTGACATCGCGTGCCCAAGGAATGCTACTTCCTCAAGCTAGAACTCGCATTTCTTCAACTTGGCATATAGCTTGTTATCACAAAGCCTTTGAAGTACCAGCTTCAAATGGTGCTCATGATCTTCACGACTTTTGGAATAAATGAGGATGTCATCAATAAAGACAACAACGAACTGATCCAAATATTTCTTGAACACACAGTTCATCATATCCATGAAAGCAGCAGAAACATTAGTCAATCCAAAAGACATGACTAAGAATTTATAATGCCTGTACCGAGTTCTAAAGGTAGTCTTTGGAATATTCTCAGTTTTAATCTTCAGGTGATGATATTCAGAACGATGATCGATCTTTTAAAAGAATTGTGCTCCTTGCAACTGGTCGAACAAGTCATCAATGCGAGATAGCGGATACCTATTCTTGATGGTGACATGGTTTAATTCCCGGTAGTCAATATAAAGTTGCATACTACCGTCTTTCTTCTTTACGAATAAAAAGGAGCACCCCAAGGAGATGTACTAGGACGAATGAAATCGATGTCTAAAAACTCCTGTAGTTGGACCTTTAACTTCTGAAGTTCAATAGGAGTCATTCGATATGGGGTTTTAGAAATGAGTTTTGTACCAGGTTCAAGGTCAGTAAAGAATTTAACTTCACGTTCTGGGTGTAGACCGGGAAGTTCTTCAGGAAATACATCAAAAAATTCACTAACAACAGAAATATTATTCAAATCTGACGTATTTTTATTCAAGTCCATGACATGGGATAATAAAGCTTGACATCTGTTTTTTAATAAACGAATGGCTTTATGGCTTGATATGACAGTGATTGACTTTAGTGGTTTGGTTGCTTGAATTCGCATAACAGGTTGGTTAGGAATATGAAAACTAACAATCTTACAAAAACAATCAATTTTAACATGATGAGTAGTTAACCAATCAATCCCTAAAATCACATCAAATGTAAGTATTTTTAAAGAAATAAGATCGACAAGTAATGTGATGGTCTCAACTTGAATCAAGCAAGATTTATAAACAGTGGCTGTAATGAAAGTTTCTCCTAACGGAGTCTCAACAAGTAAGTCAAAGTCTAATTTCTCCGGAGTCAAGTTCAAACGTTGAGCAAAAATAGGAGAGATAAAAGAATGGATAGAACCGGTATCTAGTAAGGTATAAACTTCGCAAGAGTTTATGATTAGCTTACCCGTGATCACCTCGTTCGGGTTCCTCACATTTTTGGCAGTCATGACAAACGCTCTTCCAAGAACCACTGACTTTGACTTGTCCGGGACAGCCTTAGGAGTCACCATTCCCGCTGGACTTGGTTTCGCTACAGGACAATCTCTAGCAATATGACCTTCCTTTCCACAGTTATAACACACCTTTGATTATTGTGGCCTGTTTGGGCTGATGTGTCCCTCTTTCCCGCATTTATAACAAACGACTGGTGGTCGTTCTCCTCCCCTAGGAACAGTTGATGTTGGTGCTGACGTCTTCACGTTGTCATTATTATACTTTCTCTTTTTGAAATCTCCCCCCGACTCGCTTCTTCTACTATCATGGCCACGATTACCACCAGAGTGGTTACCGCTTTTGTCCGGATATTTTCCTCCCTGCTGGTCGTCATTGCTTCGATAACTGCTACCACCGGTATGACCCTGGTTGTGGTCCCTCGGTTGAACATACTCATTATCTCGCTCTAATAATTGAGTCATGTTCACAACATCTGAATATAGAGAAAATTTGTGAGAAATAAGATATTATCGAATTTCAGGTTTCAGACCTCTCAGAAACATCCGCGTCATACGTTTCTCATTCTCTACCAAATGATGTGCAAACCTAGATAACTCTGTGAACTTAGCCTCGTATTGGGACACAGTCATGTTGTTCTGTTCCAGTCTAATAAACTCTACCTCCTTCATATGACAAATACTTTCAGGAAAGTACTTGTCATTGAATAGTTTCTGAAACGTTTTCCAAGACATGTTGAGTGCGGCAGGCTGGGAACGATTCACAGATTCTCACCAGTAATCTGCCTCACCACGGAACATAAAGGTGGTGAATGGAACCTTATGTTCCTCCGTGCATCCCAAGACATCAAATATCTTTGTAATTTGCTTAACCCACGTTTTCGCCTTGATCGGATCCGGCTTTTCCAAAAATTCTGGTGCTCCCAACTCTTTGAATTGATTCGCGGTGATAAGCCACGCGTTGCTATTATTTCTTCCCATATTTTGTATACGAGTCTCCCTCGTCTGATTTTGCATGAACTGCAAAAAGCTTCTAAACATTACATCATTTATCGTTAGATCGGTGGTTTTGTTTACAAGAGGAACATTATCGTCTTGTAAATACTACCATAAAACAAGGGTTAATTAAAGAAATTGACATACCATATATTATCTATATATTCTGACCGACCAATTAAATACCAAATAAGCTTAGGTAGGACACACTAGCAAATAATTTACTCGTCTCTCCCCTCCTAGTTCTATTCTCCGATCTCCGCCAGAGACCATATCCCTAAGCTCTAATACCAACTGTTACGCCCCCAAAATAGGTCCACACAACCCATTTTGAGTCGTCAAATACATAGTACAGAAAATAACTACAACTTCATTATTACAATTGTCGTGTAAAATATGACAACACATATTCTGTGAGTTTAAATACAAATATTATCTTCTAGACAGTATTCAAACTCAAATAAGTCCTCATTACAATTATTGATACACTATTTTATAAAATAGTGAGGACCGCTAAAACAACTGACTTAGAACATCACTCCACACCCCGACTAGTTCCCGCTATATTCTCGCCTCCTGAGAAGAAAAATAGAACAAAAAGGAAAAGGGTGAGCTCAACTAGCCCAATAAAGAATATTATAACTAAGATAATGTACAACAAATTATCGTTACCCTTCAATAAATCAGATAAAATATAATGGACAACAAGTTTTAGATCAATATTCGCAGCGAAAATAGCAATTCATTAGAAGAGTTAAGTAGAGAATGAAATCTACTATCTTCTATGATTTAAAAGTTCATCATCAATATTTTATCCCTGTAACATCAATCAATACACATCTTGAATCAAATATTCATCTTTGCACTACAGGCCAAAGATATTCATTCGTATCACCAGTTGGTCATGTTCATCTCAACACATGTTCATCTTTACACTACGGGCCAAAGATATTCATCAGATAATCATTCATCTTTGCACTACAGGCCAAAGATATTCAGTTATATCATCATTTAGGACTGAGGATGATGAAAAATATTTTAAAGGAAACGAATCTAATGATATAAAAGGACAAAGATTAGGGATTCGTACTTTAGATAATCCAAGTTCAAAAATACTCCGTAATTAACCATAGTGGAGTAAAATTCAAGAATGAAGATCAAAATATGGATACAATCAAATATAGTAACCATAATAGATATCTTGGACAAAGAAGAGAAAATTTTATTTTTATGTAAATAGTACCATATTTGTGAATAATGTTGTACACGTGAATAGTGTCGTATACGTGAATAGTAATCCCGACACGAAAAGGTAGAAATTTTACAAGAAAAATCATACTTCGTGAATAGTACTCGTGAGTAGTACCGTATTCGTGAATAGTATCGTATACGTGAATAGTATCGTATACGTGAATAGTAACTTCGACATAAAAAGGTAAAAATTTCATTATAAAATTCATACCAATATTTCGCCATAATGATATTGAACGAAATAACATCATTTATGAAAAAAATAACATCCTTTACCTCAAAAGAATAGTACTTCTGACTGGAATATCGGATATAATTTTGAAGAAAACTTGCACTGAATAGCAACTCTCAAAGTATCTAAATACTCACAAAAATACGCTCGATATTATTGAGAGAGAAAATTTCTGATTCTGGTGTGATTTTCAATTCTAACCTAAGCACCTTATTTATAGAAAAATATTAGAACGCCAAAGCAAACTTTACCTACTATCTGATGGCTTTACCTGCTGCTATTCATGCCCACCACCATTGAAAAAAATTCTCAGCACACCAACAAGGACAAAAGTGGTGTCCACCCAATCTAGAAATTTTCCAAAAATATTTTAAATATAAACAATATTCAGAAACTTTAATAATTCATAATAAATAGCCCTTATATCATAAAAATACGAATTTTATGTCCATTCTATAGGAAATTTAATTCTCTATAACTTTGTAGAAGAAAGTTTTTCCAAATTCTAAACAGAAAATGACCGAAATCTATATACGGGTAATTTTTAATACCTCAATTCTGACAAAATATTGATAAAGTACCTCAACATTAATTCCTTCATTTATATCCACATAAAAATAAATATTTTTTTATCATATAAATCAATAATTAATTATTCATAAATAATATTATAGAATCACAATAATGACAATCAGGTCGTTCCTAGGAAAGAGGGGGCTTTTCAATAAGGATTTCTCCTTACTAGCATACAATTAGGTGACCAAAGCCCTTTTCTAGACAGAACTTCCTTAGACATTGCCAATAATTTTATCTAATAATATTATTCAAATAATATGAATTATTGATCTGATAATGAAAAATACTGTGCAGTGGCAATTATTGAAACAACAATAATATAAAATATCAACGTAACAATTATTGAATCAATAAAATAAAATATTGAACAGTAATTACTGTAACAATTATTGAGTAGTGCCTTCTTACGTAAGAATCAATAATCCAAAAAATATTGTGCAATAACGTGTGCAACCACGCGTATTACTGTATTTTAACCACCAGATATTCCAACAGTGTTAACGGTAATAATTACGATGTTATTTAAAAAACTCAAACTTGTCATTTTTTTCATTCGACCGTTTTTCGTTATGGGCCCACAAATTGTTGCGTCATCATACGAATATTCCCCGACAGCAAGAATATTCCACGACCAAACGAATATTCCCCGACAAAAATGAATATTTTATAACCACTTGCTTATTTTATAAAATTTGTACATTTCACTCATAACCAAAGTATTATATCAAATTAACACCTTATTATTCACAATAATTAGCAAAAATTCAATTTTATTAATAAAAAGTTGAGGTCTTACATCTATTCTCAATTGCTTTTCATTTCCTTATTAAAAATTTGCCAGGAAACCTAAACAATCATTAATCCTTAACTTTTAAAATTATGTTGATCAAGTCTAATCCAACAACTTATAAGTAGGGGTGTAAACGGATATATTCGAATTCAGATATAGTAGTATCCGTATCCGTTTATTTACGGATACCTTTAAATCGAATACAGATAATATCCGCTTTTTTCGAATACGAATAATATACGTTTTTTTCCGAATACGGATGCGGACGAATACGAATTTTTTGGTTACCATTTACAGTTCTAACTATAACTAGAATAAAAAAATAATGAATTTTAAAATATAGTTTATTAATGAATAAATATTAATTTATTTATTTTTAATAAATATTTAAATACAATAATCAATGTTCTAAATTATATTTCAAATAAGTTTTCATCATTTTTGAAATCCTAAATTTCAAAATGAATGATTTACTTATTAATGTTTAGATGCCCATTTTATGTTTGTGGGGTAATATTGTAATGCATGTATATGAATATTTATAACTTATAATTAGATTCAAAAGTTTATATTGAATATTTAATTATTTTTTTCTCAAATACTTGATTAAAATTTTAATAATATGTTTGTGGGAATTTTTATTTATAATTTATTCTCAATACATAGATTACAATTTACATAGTCATAAAAAGTTTATTTTATTTCATTATATTTATAGAGAGTGCGAGTTGTAATGTATATGTGACAACTAACAACTAGTTAATCCAACTTGATCCAAAATTTACTTTGAACTTACTTTAAATATTTGGACTTCTAATTTTTAAATAATTGTGCAAATAAAAATGATAAATACTCTCTATACCCGAAAAATAAAAACGAATTAATTAATTACCCCCTTCTAGATTAATTTTAAACTAATTTGGATTTAACACATTTTAACAATAAAATTATATTGTTCATCTATATTTATATTATTTTTTTGAATCTATATTTTATGAAATTTTACTAATTCTTTAAAAAAAAAATTATTTTTTTTTATATTTTATTTATTTTTTTATTTTATGAAACCTTACTCATTTAAAAAAAATCTAAAACTAAAGTTTTTTTTTTTTTTGTTTTACTTTTTTGAATCCATATCTTATTAAACTTTACTCATTTTTAAAAAAAAAAATAAATTTTCTATTTTTTTTAAATAATTTTTTTTAATATAAATTTTATGAAACTTTACTTATTATTTTACAAAAATAAAATTTTTTAATTTTTTAAAATAAAGTTTTTTAAGAAAAAATCAGATAACTTAGAGGGACAGAAGTGCATAAAATGTTGAATCGGGTAAATTATATATGGGTCGGCTTGCATCGGGTTACAGTCAAATCAGGTAAAAGGGACAGAAATGCCAAAAAATGTCACTTTATGGATTTATCTGACGAAAAATTAACTTTAGGGACGACTTGTAAAGTGAGTGACAACTGGGAGGGACAGAAGTGTCGTTTAGCCTATATTAAATCAAATTCAATTACAAAACCCCACAATGCCATTAATTTTTTCAAACCTCGACCACTAAATTTTTTTTGAAGTCAGCCTTGGAAAAACGCACTGTAGACAACCACACAAAAATTAAAAAATTTGAGAGAGAAAGAGAAAAGAAAAAGTAATCAATTAAGGAACCACAAAACCCGGTTGATGTTTCTATATAGACCAAAGTTTCTCATAGTAATATTATCAAAAAGTAAAGACCAAACTATTAGCATAATAAACACAATTTAAAAGTTTCCCTGTGGGAAGCACCAGATGGAACCATCCTTGATATAGTAGCAAGATGCCAACAACGGCGTGGTAAAGTACACAATAGAAGAGAATTGAATTAAAATTCCATGGCAATTGTTAATTGAGATTACATGTTTCAAAGTTTGAATTCTATTGAGAATTTCAACCATCGATTCGGTCAATTCTTATGAAGCACATTTCAAACTTAGGTTTAGGATAAGCCATCACCCACGTGAAAACTGTACAAATAATATGGAAAACCCAAATTGTAATCTAATAATTTTAAAAATACCGCAATTTTTTAGTTAATCTCGGGATTACATTTTCCTTCTTCTGCAAATAATGCATCACAATTAACAGATTTAATACATAAAATTGCCTAAAATTAAAAATTAGTGCAAACAAATACACAGAAAGAACATAAAAACAGAAAGACCATGGTGACAGAAAGTCGTTAATGACTAATTTGATAAAGGAACATAAATAAGATAACAGATAACAAAGTTTTGCATCTTTTATCTGTGACTCACTTTATGTGGGCATGTTTGTGAAAATATACAATTTGATAGTATAAACGACATTTTAAATTAGTTTTTGTTTAATTAAAGCCAAGTATATATAGACATATATATCCAAAAAAATAGTTTTCTAAATAACATCTACAAAAAGTTGTAATGGGAGTAAAAAAAATAAATAAACCAATTTCATTCTTACCCCAATCGCTAATAACCCTATCACCTTCATTGCAGAATTTCATCAAACACTTGGTAGACCAATTCACAGGCAAAAAAAAAACTAATCTTCGTCAATGCTTGAAGTTGATGACATCCAAACAATAACTCAGATAACCTTTGATCTTAAAAATAGAGGACTTAAGTTAAACATCTAATTTACAAAATTAGGAAAGTCTATTATCACAACACAACCTAGCCTTTATAATCACACCTTAACAGAGCAAATTTAAAATAGATAGATAGATAGATTATAGATACCTTGATGGCTTCCACTAGAGCAGTCACCTCTGCGCCAGAACAACAACGGTCGGCTGGCCGGTGGCGATTATTCACTTTTTTCAAAGAATGAAAGTTTAAAGAAAAAGTCAAAATCAGTAGTTAATTATATAATATACAAAAAAGAAAGTGTAATTAGAGGAATTGGAACGTTTGAGTTTGAAGGATTACTTTGAGCAATCAAAATATATGCTAAGATCAGTAGGATGGCAGCGAGGTGGTGATGAGGATATGTTGATTTGGGACTTTTAGGTTTGTGATAATGGTGTTTGAAGAGATCTGATACTTGAAACCAAAGGACAAAAAGAATCACAAATTCTGAAAGAGGAATCGACTGATAGTGGAGGAAGAGAAAGAAGATGGGAAATCTGAAAAGAGATGAAGAGAAACGGAAGAGTAAGAGCCGTTTGATTCATCAAAAATATTTCAAAAAAATTAATTAAGAGCTAACTCGGTGAGTTTTAAAATCAATTAAGGATTACTTAAGTCATGTTGGTCGTCTCTTTATATATAACTGAAAGTGGAAGAAGAGGAAGAGGAAAAGGAAGAAGAAGATGGGAAATCTTAAAAGAGATGAAGAGAAACGGAAGAGTAAGTGTAATACCCCGACTTTTATGAAATAAAAGTCTAATTTTTTTTATGATTATTATTTTAAATTGTAATACCGCGACTTTCATGAAAAGGTTGATTTTTACAAGTCAAAATGGTTAAATGGACAATTAATCGGATAAATAAGCAAATAAAGAGGAAAGTGAATTAAAATTCTTCTAGAAGGTAGCCAAGTGGCGTCTGATAAGAAGGGAGGGGCTGATAATAGAGAAGAGAGAGAGTAAGTAGGAAATGGTGGGGGGACATGTGGGAGACAAAAGAAAAAGGAAAGGAAAGGAAGAAAGAAAGAAAAAGAAGGAGAAAAGACGGAGAGACAAAAAAAAGAAAAGAAAATTAAAAGAAAGAAGAAAGAAGAAAGAGGAAGTACTTCTGTGACACCCCCTGTAAGACCCCGAATTTTATGAAATAAAAGTATTCAATTTTTATTATAATTACTATTCAGTAAATGGTTAAATTGATAAAAGTTAAAGTTAAGGGTGATATATGAAAAAAAAATTTTATATACGCAAGTGGTTATAAAATATTCATTATTGTCGGAGAATATTCGTTTAGTCGTGGAATATTCGTACGACGGCGCAGCCATTTGTGGGCCCCATAACAGAATAACTGTCGGATGAAGATAATGAAAAAATTGAGTTTTTATAATTAACGGCGTAGTTGTTACCGTTAAAACTGTTGGAATACCCGGTGGTTAAAATATAGTAATACGCGTTATTGCACAGTAGCACACGGTATTGCACAGTATTTTTGAATTATTGATCCTTACGTAAGAAGGCACTACTCAATAATTGTTACAGTAATTACTGTTCAATATTTTATTTTATTAATTCAATAATTGATGCGTTGATTTTTTATATTATTGTCGCTCAATAATTGTCACTGCACATCATCTCCATTATCAGATCAATAATTCATATTATTTGGAATAATATTATTAGATAGCATTATTGGCAATGTCTAGAAAGTTCTGTCTAAGGAGAGGTTTGGTCATCTAATTGCGCGCAAATAAGGAGAAATCCTTATTGGAAAGCCCCTTATTTCCTAGGAACGGCCTGGTTGCCAGTACTGTGATTCTGTAATATTATTTGTGAATAATTAATTATTGATTTATATGATTAGGAAAATATTAATTTTATGTGGATATAGATGGAGAAAATTTTTTAAGTGACAATTGTTGAAAAATGATATTTTATCTTTTCTGATAAAATAATTTATTATTATATTTAATAATATAATAATAGTGATAGTTTTATAATGAATGTGGGATATATGAGTATATGAGGAGGAAGAGTATTTTTGTTGTATTAAATGATTAACACATATTTTGTGTGTCGGTAGATCCCATTTCTTGACTGAAATTTGATTATAGCCTGTAAAATCGCCCGTTTATGGATTTCGATTAATTTCTGTTTGGGATTTGGAAAAAACTTTCTTCTGCAAAGTTGTAGAGAATTGAATTTTCTATAAAAACTCGCGAGATTCGAATTTTCTAATAAAAGGGCTATTTTCTATGAATTATTAAAGTTTCAGAAAATAAAATGATTTTTATTAAATTATAGGGTGGGACCCACTTTGGTTGGTGTTAATAACATGTGGGCTGCTATATTTTTTCAGAATTGGCATGCTTGGATGGCTGGTCTTGGATGGTTGGTGTGTAGAAAAGACAAATAATATTTTATTATTTTAGTCTCCTTTGACGTTCTAGCATTTTCCTATAAATAGGTGCTTATGTTAGAATTGAAAATCACACCAGAAATAAGTTTTCTTTCTCTCTATATTATCAAGCATATTTTTGTGAGTATTTAGATATCTTGAGTGTTGCTCAGCGTTATATCCGATATTCAAGTCAGAAGTACTGCTCTTTTGAGATAAGGGATTTTAAGGGTTATTATATTTTTCAATTCGTACTTCTTCCGTCCTTCAGAAAATTTTGGAAAAATTTGAAATGATATTTTGATGAGTTTTATTGATTGTGTCCAAAAATGGTGATTTTTGGATGTATAGATTAAGAGTTATGAATTTTACGGGAAAAGACTATTTTAAAAGTAACCGCTTATAACTCCTTGTGGTTAACTCCAAAATTGATGAAATTTTTATTGGACGTATATCTATATAATATCAGTGTACTCTGTGAATTTCAGAATTTTTGGATAAAATTACAATTTATGATAAATGTCTAAATATTCGGCTGTTTTGGCCATATGAAAAATAGTAAATGAGTTTTAAAAATTCTGAGAAATATATATGTTCAATATGGGACCATATTCTGCTAAATTCCAGAAAAGAAATATTTTTGGAACTGATTTGATATTTTTCATGAATATGGACTAGTTATGAATAATTAAATTAAATATGTTTTGTGAAGTAAGAAAATTGGAAAATAGGATTTTATGGCTTGAGAATCCTATATGAGGTATATGCAGATTTTTGATGAGGGTTTTGGTTATTGGTAATAAAATCTTATGAGTTTGACATTTTAGGATGATTAAATGCATTATTTAGTAAAGTGTAAACAATTAAAATAAATTGTTTATAAACTTAAGAAATATTATTCTTTCAATATCATTATACCGAAATATTGGTATGGATTTTATTGTGAAATTTCTACCTTTCTCATGTCGAGTTACTATTTATGAATTACTATTCACGAGTTACTATTCACGAGTTACTATTCACGAGTTACTATTCACGACAAAATTAGTTTCTTTTTCTGACCAAATTATAGTTGATTTATGAATATTACTCTTGAGATTAAGTCTATATGTTGATTATATTGATTTTATTATCATATATAACATTTTTATAACCCTAATGATGATATTTCTCTTTGACTTGAGTGTGAAGATGGGTAGATTTTTGGTATGATCATGACTATGGGTTCCCTTTGGCCAGTAGTGCAAAGTTAAATTGTTGACTGGTATGATCATGACCATTGAATTTATAATTGAATATCTTTAGCTTAAGTACAAAGGTGAATTGATCAACATGGTTATAATTATTGTTTATATAAATTCTGAAATGATTATATATTTCTTTTGAGATATTAATATATTTGGCCTATAGTGCAAATATGAACTGTTGATGAATATATTTGGCCTATAGTGCAAATATGAACTGTTGTTGAATATCTTTGGCCTATAGTGCAAAGATGAACTGGTGATGAATATCTTTGGCCCATAGTGCAAAGATGACATGTGGTTGAATATCTTTGGCCAGTAGTGCAAAGATGAATTGTTGATGAATATCTTTGGCCCGTAGTGCAAAGATGACATGTTGTTGAATATCTTTGGCCAGTAGTGCAACGATGAACATGTGTTGAGATGAACATGACCAACTGGTGATACAAACGAATATCTTTGGCCGTAGTGCAAAGATGAAGTTACTAGTATGATTATGAACAGGAAATGTGATTTGGTGTAACCATAATCTTTGATGTTTCAGGTAAAGATAGGTGATGAAAATTATCTTCGTCCTGGATGAGAAGAGAAATTTAGAACTACAATTATGATTACGAGTTATTCATATGATTGTGGTCAAGAATTGTTGATTGATGTTACAGGGATAAAACATTGTTGGTGGATTTTTAACATGGAGAAGATAATAAACTTTGTAGTCTATTTGACTCTTCTAATGGATTGCTCGTTCTGCTGCAACTATGGTTGAAATTTTTATCATCTACCATATGTTCTAAATCTCTGATTTAATTCTGTTGAAGGCTATTGATAACTTATTTATCTTTAGTCATGATATTCTTTACTGGGCTAGTTGTGCTCACCCTTCTGTTTCACAATTCCTTTCAGGTAATAAAAGTGTAGCTGGGTCTAGCGGGGGTAACAGGAGAATAGAACGGTGGTCATCATTTAGTATTTATATTTGGTGAATCATCTAGGGTGAAACGAACCCAACGTTGAAAGGGTGTTTTGCCACTATCATACAAGATGTCTAATGACATACAACCTCGTGTCATCATAAGACAGGATTGTGCTCATCCACTTGCTGAGTATATTTATAAGCACTACCTATATAATCTTGGTGTTTGTTTGAAGTATAATTCTCAATTAGAGACAGTGGAGATAATGATAAGTCAAGAGAAGACTCACCATTGGGAAGAATATGATAGTAATCTTCTCGTTTTTCTTTGGGGTATTTTGGGTCAACCAAGTATAATTCTGTGGCCATATGATATCTATCACAACCTAGAAGCGTGGCCTCCCATGTACAAAGATTTTCTTGAGCACTTCCCAAATATTCTAATTTTTAAAACAGTTTTTGACTAAACCTTTATGTAAGGTGTCATTGTGAGGTGCTGTCCACGGTTGGGACATGAGTCACAGTTGGTATATATTTGTATCCAAACTCACAGCATATGTGTTGTTGTATTTTGCACGACAATTATTGTAATAAAGTTGTAGTTATTTTCTGTACCATATATTTGGCGACTCATAATAGGTTGGATGGAATGAACCTATTTTGGGATTGTGACACCCCCAAATTCGGGTACTTCATTCCAACATGATTTGGTGCTCACTTTCCAAAATATTTACATCTAACTACCCATAATCAAGGATAAAGACATAACTTAAATAACTTAAACAAATATCTTCCCCATTAAAGGGTTACATCAGCTTAAAGCATTCCCAGGTAATCTAACATTTAACTATTACATAAGTCTGCGGAATACATCATATTATAACATAAGTTTTATAACATAAATTCAATTAAGTAAATTCAAATAGGTCTTCATCACTTGGACATCTTTTCCTTTCCTTTGCTAGAAGATGGCTCATCAAATTTCTCAACTTTAGCTGCAGTGTTAAATGCAAGAGTGAGCAAACAATTGCTCACTGATATAAAGAGTGATAATAGCAGTAACATAAGAGTAAGCAATGAATACTCAATAATTAAGAACTTGTTCTTCGAGTCAAAATTAGTAAACAAGTTCGAGGTTTATATCTGAGGGTCTTTAAGACCATGAACTATGTCCCAAGGCTATTAAGTACTTCTACTTCAACCTTTAACAGTCATATTGACTATACAGACTTTTAATTTCGTACTTAGGGGGATCAGCCTTCGTACCATGTATTGTGCACAAATATCTAAACGTTAACGCGTACATAATCCCCTATGTTAGGGTTGTTCATCTCAGTTTGACTTTAGGATTTTTCGCACTACAGAAAGTTTAGTTTGGAACTAGCTTATCAGTGATTCTAAAATTTTAGAACACTCATCAATTATGGATTAGTCCAACCAATAAAAGTTTATTTGCTATTCGAGATTTAACTCAATAATATAAGATTGAATAACAATAATTAAGTCGAAGATTGAATATCAACAATATACGATTGAATAAACATTTTATATACAAAATGCAACATCCAAAAGAATTAGAAAATCTCATTTGAAACAATGAACTTGAACAGTTTATGCTTTGAATGGCAAGAACAAATATTAGGAACTTGCTCAATAAAAGATTAGAGTTTTAGAAACATGCATAACGATGTCAAGTTAGGAATAAGAAACTTGAGTTTTAGAAACATGCATAACGATGTCAAGTTAGGAATAAGAAACTTGCTCAACGTAAATATAAGGTTTAGAAAACTTGCATTCATTATAAAGAAAATGAAGTTAGGAAACTTGTCTCGTGTGTAAGCTACACAATTATTACAAACGTTCGCCAAATACCCTACATATACCATTAAGATCATAATACCAATTAGTTATATTAAAACTAACTTCATGGGCTTACTTCTCATTTTAGTCAAGTCAATAATCTCTAGTTTAGGATCTGATTATCCTAGTTGTGACAACCCCAAAACAGGTCCATTCCATCTAACCTATTCTGAGTCGCCAAATACATGGTACAGAAAAAAACTATAACTTTATTACAACAATTGTCGTGCAAAAATACAACAACACATATGCTGTGACTTTGGATACAAATATATACCAAATGTGACTCATGTCCTAATCGTGGACAGCAACTCACAATGATACCTTACATAAAGGTATAGTCAAAAACTGTTTTAGAAATTATAATCTTTGGGAAGTGCTCAAGGAAACCTTCGTACATGGGAGGCCATGCGTCTAGGTTATGATCGATATCATATGGCCACAGAATTATCCTTGGTTGACCCAATAGACCCCAAAGAAAAATGAGAAGTTTACTATCATACTCTTCCCAATAGTGGGTCTTCTCTTGACATATCATTATCTCCACTGTCTCTAATTGAAAATTATACTTCAAACAAACTCCAAGATTATATAGGTAGTGCTCATAAAGATACTCAGCAAGTGGATGAGCACAACCATGTCTTATGATGACACGAGGTTGTACGTCATTAGACATCTTGTATGATAGTGACAAAACACCCTTCCAATGTTGGGTTCGCCTCACCCTATTTTCTTCACCAAATATAACTACTAAATGATGACCACCGTTCTATTCCCTTGTTACCCCCGCTCAACCCAGCTACACTCTTATTACCTGAAAGGAATTGTGAAACAAAAGGGTGAGCACAACTAGTCCAGTAAAGAATATCATGACTAAAGATAAATAAATTATCAATAGTATTCATCAGTAATAAATCAGAGATTTAGAACATATGATAGATGACAAAAATTTCAACCATAGTTGCAGCAGAACGAGCAATCCATTAGAAGAGTCAAATAGACTATAAAGTCTATTATCTTCTCCATGTTAAAATCCACTAACAATGTTTTATCCCTGTAACATCATTCAACAGTTCCTTTCCACAATCATATGAATAACTCATAATCATAATTGTGATTCTAAATTTTTCTTCGCACCCAAGACGAAGAATATTTTCATCACCTGTCTTTACCTGAAACATCAAAGATCATGGTTATACCAAATCACAGTTCCTGTTCATAATCATGCTAATAAATCCATCTTCGCACTACGGCCAAAGATATTCATCAACAAACCATCTTTGCACTATGGGCCAAAGATATTCAACAACAGTTCATCTTCGCACTACAGGCCAAAGATATTCATCAACAGTTCATCTTTGCACTACAGGCCAAAGATATTCATCAACAGTTCATCTTTGCACTACAGGCCAAAGATATTCTTCAACAGTTCATATTTGCTCTATAGGCCAAATATATTAATATCTCAAAAAAATATATAATCATTTCAGACTTTATATAAACATTAATTATAACCATGTTAATCAATTCATCTTTACACTTAAGCTAAATATATTCAATTATAAATTCAATGGTCATGATCATACCAGTCAACAATTCAACTTTGCACTACTGACCAAAGGGAACCCATAGTCATGATCATACAACAAATCTACCCATCTTTACACTCAAATTAAAGAGAAATATCATCATTAGGGTTATAAAAATGTTATATATGATAATAAAATCAATATAATCAACATATAAATTTAATCTCAAGAGTAATATTCATCAATCAACTATAATTTGGTCAGAAAAAAAAAACTAATTTTGTCGTGAATAGTAACTCCTAAATAGTAACTTGTGAATAGTAACTCGTGAATAGTAACTCGTGAATAGTAACTCATAAATAGTAACTCGACATGAAAAAGGTAGAAATTCCACAATAAAATCCATATCAATATTTCGGTATAATGATATTGAAAGAATAATATTTCTTAAGCTTATAAACAATTTATTTTAATTATTTACACTTTACTAAATAATGTATTTAATCATCCTAAAATGCCAAACTCATAAGATTTCATTACCAATAACCAAAACCGTAATCAAAAATCTGCATATACCTCATATAGGATTCTCAAGTCATAAAAACCTATTTTCTAATTTTCTTACTTCACAAAACATATTTAATTTAATTATTCATAAGTAGTCCATTTTCATTAAAAATACCAAATCATTTTCAAAAATATTTCTTTTCTGGAATTTATCAGAATATAGTCCCATATTGAACATATATTTTTTCCAGTATTTTTAAAATTTATTTACTATTTTCCATATGGCCAAAACCGCCGAATATTTAGATATTTATCATAAATTGTACTTTTATCCAAAAATTTCAAAATTCACAGAGTACACTGATATTATATAGATATACTTCCAATAAAATTTTTATCAAATTTAGAGTTAACCACAAGGAGTTATAAGCGGTTACTTTTAAAATAGTCTTTTCCCGTAAAATTCATAACTCTTAATATATACATCCAAAAATCACCATTTTTGGATACAATCAATAAAACTCATTAAAATATTATTTTAAATTTTTCCAAAATTTTTTGAAGGTCAGAAGAATTACGAACTGAAAATATAATAACCCTTAAAATCTCTTACTATCCCTTACCTCAAAAGAGCAGCACTTCTGACTGGAATGCAAAGCCGAAGGAAACTTGCACTGAATAGCAACTCTCAAAGTATCTAAATACTCACAAAATATGCTTCATAATATAGAGAGAGAAAGAGAGAAAACTTATGAATTCTGGTGTGATTTTCAATTCTAACTTAGCCCTCTATTTATAGGAAAATATTAGTACGCCGAAGCAGACTTAACCTGCAACCTGATGGCTTTACCTGCTACTATTCCCACCCACCATATTTGAATAAAAATCTCAGCACATTTTTTCACCAACCAAGAGTGGGGCCCACCAATTCTAGAATTTTCTACCAAAATGATTAACTCCAAAAATTCAACAATTTCTGAACCAGTCATCTCGTAAAATTCATAACAAATCATACGTTCATTTTTAACGGTTCAAAATTTGTGGACATATACTCAACTTATATATGTATAACATATCCAAAAATCACAACGATCCAACGGTCGGATTAAAAATTATAACTCACGCAATAAAAGCTGTAAGAACACTGATTTGATCTTTTAATACCTCCAATCCGACAAAATACTGATAAAATACCTCAACATTAATTCCTTCATTTATAACCACATAAATAAATCTATCATTTATATCCACATCAAATAAATATTTCATTACCATATAAATCAATAATTAATTATTCACAAATAATATTACAGAATCATAATTATGGCAACCAGACCATTCCCAGGAAAGAGGGGGCTTTTCAATAAGGATTTCTCTTACTAGCACGCAATTAGATGACCAAACCTCTCCTTAGACAGAACTTTCTAGACATTACCAATAATGTTATCTAATAATATTATTCAAATAATATGAATAATTGATCTAATAATGGGAAAATACTGTACAGCAACAATTATTGAAACAACAATAATATAAAATATCAACGCAGCAATTATTGAATCAATAAAATAAAATATTGAACAGTAATTACTGTGACAATTATTCAGTAGTGCCTTCTTACGTAAGAATCAATAATTTCAAAAATACTGTGCAATAACGCGTATTACTGTATTTTAACCATCGGGTATTCCAACAGTGTTAACGGTAACAACTACGCCGTTAATTATAAAAACTCAATTTTTGTCGTTATCTTCATCCGACAGTTATTCTGTTATGGGGCCCACAAATGACTGCGCCGTCGTACGGATATTCCCGACAAAAAGAATATTCCACGACCAAACGAATATTCCCCGACAACAATGAATATTTTATAGCCCCTTGCGTATTTTGAAAATTTTTACATTTCACCCATAACTTTAACTTTTATCAATTTAACCATTTACTGAATTGTAATTATAAAAAATTGAATACTTTTATTTCATAAAATTCGGGGTCTTACACTAGTCATTCACGTACCATGAAATAATTCTAATTATATTATAGTACACACATGGTGATTGCAAAACAACTTAAATTCTAATGAATCACATTTCAAACTCTCACAACTTATTAATTCGTTACTTTTAGTTTCAACGTTGTGATCACAATATGTTATTATGTTTTATAACATGTTTTAGGTCCTTCTAAAATCATTAATTATATTAAGTTAACATTCTCCAAGCTATGATGTTAACAGTTCATTACTGGGTAGACTTGTAAGACCCCGAATTTTATGAAATAAAAGTATTCAATTTTTCTTATAATTACTATTCAGTAAATGGCTAAATTGATAATGTTAAAGTTAAGGGTGATATATGAATTTTTTTTTTCAAAATACACAAGTGGTTATAAAATATTCATTGTTGCGGGGAATATTCGTACGATGGCGTAGCCATTTATGGGCCCCATTACAGAATAAGTGTCGGATGAGATAACGATAGAAATTGAGTTTTTATAATTAACGGCGTAGTTGTTACCGTTAACACTGTTGAATACCCGGTGGTTAAAATACAGTAATACGCGTTATTACACAGTAGCACACGGTATTGCACAGTATTTTTGAAATTATTGAATCTTACGTAAGAAGACACTACTGAATAATTGTCACAGTCATTA